>JAWHQI010002036.1:0-47544 GCA_033032865.1 Dactylorhiza incarnata | reverse complement strand
CCCCCCCCCCCCCCCCCCCCCCCCCCCCCCCCCCCCCCCCCCCCCCCCCCCCCCCCCCCCCCCCCCCCCCCCCTCTAGGTGAGATTGACATCCCATAACTTATAAGTGGTTTCAGAGATAAGTCGTTCTTTAAAGAGCTTAACAGCTTGAACAATATCTACACAAGGGATTCAAAGTCTTACCATCATGTCTGCTGGAGAGAACCATAAGGAGCACAGTTCCATGACACTCCCATTCTGCACCAAAGAAAATTTGCCATATGAAAAGAAAGGGTGAGATTGTTCATGGAAGCTTCAGATCCAAGAATATTGTTGTAGAGGAAGGCCCTTTCATTCCAATGACTGCATCTACTGTCAACAATGATCTTCAGGTCCCAAAGAAATATGATGATATGACTAAAGATGAAATCATCTTAGTCACCATGGACATGAGAGCTAAGAATATCCTGGTTAGTTGTATTGACTCTACCCTCCAGAATCTGATTCACTGCGAGACAACAAAATAGATATGGGATTCTCTTATTGTGTTAATGGAGGGGACTGAAGAGGTAAACGATGATAGAAAATCTCTTCTTAATCAAGAGTATGAAGCCTTTAGACAGGATAAGAAGAACTCCATATCTGACTGTTATGAAAAATTCTTCAAGATTTTCTATGATTTGAATGGCTTGAGAACTTTTGGGAGAGAGTTCTCTAATTATGATTTGAATGACAAGTTCCTAAGGTCCTTGAACAAGGAATGGGACATCAAAAACTGTGTCATTAGAGAAATGGGGAACCTTGCTAGAATGGAGCACCAGAACTTATTTGGAAAACTATTGTCCCATAAGCTGTGGCTAAACACCAGAAAGCTGAAGAGGAAAACAGCATGTCCTACTCCATGGGCATGTTAGTGGCTTTCAAGGCAGAATGCTCAAGAAGAAGCAAAGGGGAATCTTTCATTCCTTCAGAAAGATGCGCTGATCATGAAGACTGTTGGGAACAGTGCCCAGCAATGTTCCTGATTTGAAGAAGTGCTCAGCTCAATGATAAGTGCAAGTTGTATTTAATGTTACATCTAGTTCATGCTTGCAGAGATCGACAATATGCCAAGTACTTTAGTTATTTCAGTAAGTACTACATCGTCGAGAAGAACAGGAGATATCGTCGACAAAGTATGCTTGTCGTCATAATGATGGGCAAAGCAAAAGCTGAGACTTGGCGAGTTCGCTGAATGCAGAATATTGTTTGTCGAACGTAGAAGCAAGATCGTTGAACGCAGAAGGCTGTTCGTCGAACACAGAAGCAAGATAGTCGAACGCAGAAGGCTGTTCGTCGAACACAGAAGAAAGATCATCGAACACAGAAGAAAGATCGTCGAACACAGAAGAAAGATCGTCGAATGCAGAAGGCTGTTTGTCAAACGCAGAATGGAGTTCGTCGAACGCAGAGACGGGACAGAAGAATGAAGCTCGTCGAACGTGAATGGAATGTTGTTCATCGAACAAAGATTGTCGTTCGTCGAATGAAGATTTTCGTTCGTCGAACGCAGAGAAGAGTGAAGACAAGAGGAAGTAATGTCTTCAAGAAGACGCGGTATCGTCGACATCACCAAAGTGGCCTTGTCGTCGAGAAGATGAAGAATTCTTGTCGCTGAAAAGGCTAAGTATGACTGATGGCGTAGGACATCGTCGTAAATAAGGCATGTCGTCAAGAAGACTGAAGAAGGACAGCTGAAGACAAGCAGTTTCTAAAGTATGATCTGTCGACTTGTTATCACTCATGTCGTCGAGAGAACAACGTGATTACGATGACAGTCTGTAAGAAAGAAGATCACAATGATACAGTCAGAGATAGCATATCGTCGTATATTTAGAAGCGCCAGAATGTCTCGTATCGTCGAGATATCATCATCAGGAGCAGAAGCAAGAAGATTTGAAAGTCTACCAAAGTTCAAGACATCGACAAAGTCCTGCCGTCGAGATATTACTCATATCGTCGTGATGGTATCAGTATCAGAGTGAAGCTGAAAATGTCATCGAGACAAATTCAAATGTTGCGGATGCGCTGTCAGCATTTAATGCCGCTGCTTGATTATCCAATCAGCACGTGCTCTTATGGAATGGGCGTCTGACATTAAAGGACATCACATGTGACCGTTATGCGGCTCATCTGTCCTATAAAAGGGAACAGTGATGCCCTAGAAAAGAGGTCTTTGAAATAGAGAAAAAGAACGAAAAAGAATCCCGCCGCTACAATAGAACAATATTTTGAGCGAAGAAGAAGAAGTTCAAGTAGAGAACAAGCATCAAGTGTTCTCTAACGAAACAGTCATCTCCATCGACTGAAAAGTAGTCGATCAACATCAGGAAAAAGAAGGGGAAGCTGAAGAAGATCCAGTGTTGAAAATCCAAATCAAGAAGCATCTTCTTCAACCTAAAGAAGCCGATCTTCATCAGGCTAAAGTTGTCGATCTTCATCTGGCAGAAGAAATAGTATTTTATCACTGTAATCTTGTAAGGCTTGGGGGCCTATTCGTCTAGCTTGAGGGCTGGAGAGCTGTGAGGCTTGTGGGCCAAGGCAGTGGACTTGCGGGTCCTATCTTGTCGATCTTGAGGGCTTGGGGCGCAGTAGCGGCTTGCGGGCCTAGGCTGTAGGCTAGACTTGCGGGTCTGGCTAGGTAGGGCTTGAGGGCCTGATTGTCAAGCTTGAGGGCTTGAGACCTGTGAGGCTTGAGGGGCAGGGCAGAGGCTAGACTTGCGGGTCTGAGCAAGGTAGGGCTTGAGGGCCTGAGTGTCGAGCTTGTGGGCTCGGGTGCAGTAGGGGCTTGCGGGCCTAGGTTGTAGGACTTGCGGGTCCGTGGTGTAAGGCTTGAGGGCCTGAAGTTTTTGGCGGAGTTTGTCGAGCCTAGCACACTGCTAGGTAGGCGCAGAGGGAAAGAGGACTACTCAAGACACCCGGTCTTGAGGAAACTCCATATATCTTTGTGTGCTTTTCTGTGTTGTGTTTTCTACTATATAGTTCTATTAACCAGAAATCAAGAACCCCAAAAAGGGGATAATACAATTTGAAAAACCTATTCCCCCCCCCCCCCCCCCACTCTAGGTGATAAGTTGACACCCAATAAACAACAAGTGGTATCAAATCGAGGTTGTTCAAAGAAAAGCTTAGCAGCTTGAACAGATCTGCCATTGGGTGTCCAAGTATCATAGCTATTGTAGGACTTGCGGGTCCGTGGTGTAAGGCTTGAGGGCCTGAAGTTTTTGGCAGAGTTTGTCGAGCCTAGCACATTGCTAGGTAGGTGCAGAGGGAAAGAGGACTACTCAAGACACCCGGTCTTGAGGAAACTCCATATATCTTTGTGTGCTTTTCTGTGTTGTGCTTTCTACTATATAGTTCTATTAACCAGAAATCAAGAACCCCAAAAAGGGGATAATACAATTTGAAAAACCTATTCACCCCCCCCCCCCACTCTAGGTGATAAGTTGACACCCAATAAACAACAAGTGGTATCAAATCTAGGTTGTTCAAAGAAAAGCTTAGCAGCTTGAACAGATCTGCCATTGGGTGTCCAAGTATCATTGCTATGGAGTCAAGAATAACTATCTGTTCCAGGGAGAACTTTGCCCTTTGGAAAGTTAGAGCAAGAATATTCATGGAAGCAATGGATCCTAGAATGTTCCAAATTGTTCAAGAAGGGTCTTATGTTCCTAAGACAGTGTCCAAGAAAATGACTGGAGATAAGATCATCCTAGTCAACTTAGACAAGAAGGCCTAGGGCATTATAGCTGATGCAGTTGATACTCCCATACTCCAGAAACTGATCCACTGCACTACAGCTAAGGAGATATGGAACTCTCTAACAATTCTTATGGAAGGATCAGAAGAAGAAATAAGCAAAGCAGCTAAGGAGAAAGTCAGAACATTGAGTGACAGTGACTCAAGGTGTTCAGACTCAGAAGAGAAGACTCAGTTTGGATTGATTGTCCTATCTGAGTCAGAGGAAGAAGTCCAGGATGAAGTCTCACCTGAACAGGTATGCATAAGAGCTCCTCTATCTACCTCAGACTCAGAATCGGAGACAAGCTCATCTGGTAATGATGACTGGTCTAAGTCATACAATGATCTCTTAGAAGATGTCAAGATGCTCAAGATGCTGTGCAAGGAGCAGGATGCAAAGATCTCCTCTCTTCAAGCAAGAAATCTTGATCTCTCAGAGAAAGCAGAAAGGCTAACTCTAGAGAATGCAGAGTTCTGTCAACTCAAAAAGGACTTCAAGGCAAGCTCCAACCTTGATTTGATAGACAAATTTGGGAAAACTCTGAAGGCATTGATTGAGAGCAAGGAGTTGTGCTGCTCACTAACCAGAGAAGTAGCTCTTCTAAAGAAGGACAAATTTCAGACCAAAGTCCTGAAATCTAAGAATGACAACACCAGAAGGGTGGAGAGTAAACTCCCCTTTGTAGTAAAGCCTGTGACAAGCTCCTCCAAACCAGAGACCTCTCCTCCACTGGTAAATGGTTGCTGCTCCACTCAGAGAAGGGAGCAGGGATGCTTCAAGGAAGACAGATCAGGCAGACCCTGTGGGAAGAAGGCTAGCTTGAGGAAGGTAATCTCACCCTCCAACAAGAATGCTGGGCAATCCAATTTTGGGTATTTCAAGATTGGGAGCTCCACAAGTGGAGCAAAGAACATTCAAAAACCACAATGGTACCTCAGGAAGTTATGAGGAGGCAGAAATTTGCTGAGCCCAGAGAAGAGAAGAAATCCCTGAAGAAGACTGACTCCAGATGGAAAATAGTAAATGGTGACAGCAAACATCACATCTACCATCAGCACAGTTCACCTTCTTTGCTTCATTCATTTGTTCACACACAAAGAACTCCTGCTCATACAGTCGGCCAGAAAAGAAGATATAACAGGTATGAATGTTGGTGTTGTGGAAAGACTGGCCACTTTGCAATTGATTGTTGGTACAATCCAACTGCTTCAAGGGTAACAAATACTAAACTGGCAAATAATATCTTTCATAATCACTATGCATACCCTAGGGCAGTTTTGTCCAGTATGCTAGTCAGAGCTAACAATTCCCTAGGACCCAAATTCACTTGGGTTCCTAAGGGCTTGTAATCTTATTTTGCAGGTAGTCCAAGTGCCCACCAGAAGCAAATCTGGGCCTTGGACAAGGTGGCTGTTCTGACCCATAGGCAGAACAGCAAAGTCTATTTACTAACAAAACTGGTGCAGGTCATCCTACTAAAAGAGGCCTAAAAGCTGAATAGATCCTGGAATCTATACTCGTCGATACAAGAAGTTGTTACGACGACACAATAGATGTTACGACGACAAAGATTAGAGCTGGGAGGATACGTATCCAAGGATCATTTCGACAATAATAACCGCATCGGCAAAATATAATCAAGCTATTTATATCGGGATTAGATGGGTCCATCGGAGCCGTCTGATCATTTTTTTAAGGTACGCGCCTCTTCACCTACCGACACTATAAATAGAGTGAATGCTCGAAAATAAAAACTACTGATGAGCAAAACTATGCTTGCAAACAACAACGGCAATTGTACCGTGTCCGATGTAGTATAGGCTTATAAAAACCAAGGTCGTATAAAAATTCGGGCGTGTTGATTACTCTTACTCAAGACGATCTCTATTGTTCTATCAAAATTACTTTGATTTGGTAGCAATAAGAAAAGTAATACAACTTGAAGATTATAACTAATGAAAAGAGAGGTGGACAAACTAGAAGAATGGACGAATAAAAACAACAAATTTTATTAATTCAAGAAAAGGGATTACAACTATTGAAAGAGAACTTACAAGTGCAAGAAAAAGTAAAGCTGGAATACTTGAAAATACGGAAATAAAGCAAGAAAATGGAGGCTTGGACTCCAATACAAGGTGTCTTGATAATCTGGAGGAGCTGCCTTTTCATAGCTAAAAATTCTAGGTTACGCGCCCTCGGTCACGCCCGTGACCAAGGGCGTGTAAGGCGCACGATCTTTTGGGTGCGGAAAGGACGCCGACTGTCATTAATGCAGGCGATTCGGGCGCGTCACGCCCTAGGTCACGCCCGTGACCTAGGGCGTGTAATCTTAAAATCTGGCTTTTAGCGGGAAACTTCGGCGGGAAAGAGCGATGTTGAACATTCGTCGGCCTCAGCCATTTCGTCGATCTCAGCGTATTCGTCGATCTCAGCGTATTCGTCAAAAGCAGCATTTTCGTCAAACGCAACAGCCATTTCGTCGAACGCAGCAGCCATTTCGTCGAACGCCGTAGCCATTTCGTCGAACGCAACATTTTCGTCGAACGCAGCAGCCAGGCGCAGTTCGTCAATCTCAGCGGGTCGCGGTCGTGACATTGGGTCACGCCCGTGACCTGGGGCGTGTAAGGGTTAATCTCAGCGGGTTGATTCGTCTCAGCGGGTCTTTTCGTCTCAGCGGGTCGCGGTCGTGACATGGGTCAGGCCCTTGGTCACGGGCGTGACCTGGGGCGTGTACTTGGCAAACTCTTCACGGAACGCCCTCGTGGCGGCGGAAACAGGTCTGGAACACTGCGCAGGTTACACGCCCATGGCCACGCCCGTGACCTTGGGGCGTGTACTTGAAGTTTTGGTCCAATGTGTCCAAAAAACCTGAAATACACAGAAAAAACTCAAGTTTGTTTATAAAATTGAAAATATAATAAATTAAATAAGAAAAGCATAAAAACTATATAATTTCATATTAAAAATATATTAAACTTATACTAAAAGATGAGTACAAAAAGTACTCATCAAACACCCTCATACTTACTCGTTTTCTAGTCCCGAGCAAACAACTTTTCATAGGAGTAGAAAAATTTAAATACTAGAAAAAGAAATTTGAACTCAAGGAATAAAATGCGAAGTCTTACGCCTACGTGTAGAGATCCTAGTTGAAAGACCTATTCAGCATAGCGATTAGCTTATAATTTTCAAAAATGCGATTTAACATATTGCTTTTACTTTTAAGTTGAAAGTTCGGTAAATTCTCGACTGCTATTTAGGGAGCGGGTAGCGTGTTTTCTAAGATCAATATTACCCAAAATCGAATTTCGGGATAGCCTCCAAAGAAATCCATCAATGACGATGGCAATAGGATTGCCCGGTCGCACTCTCTCCACTACACAAGTATAATGTTGTCATAGCTTAAAGATGAAAAGGGCTTTTATTAGGAGTGAAACTTGGCTTAGGTATATGATTTGGAATTGGAAATCAAAGAGATAAAATATGACGGCTAAGGATCACACTAAACCAAGGTGAGAGTAAAATTATCAAAATTTAAGCCTCGCATAAGAGTTGTCATGAAGCAAAACATACAAAAACTCTCTTATTTTTCAAATATAAGGCCATGAATAATTTTTCTTTATTTTTCACAATTGGCCAACAAAATAATTTTTCACACATTTTTCTTTTTTTTATAGCTCCAAATAAGAAGTTGCAACTTCCTTATTTTCACAATAGAACCCATTGCAAAATTTTAATAATCTCAAATATTTAGTGTGATCATGGGGTGGATGTTTTGGCTTTGGTGAAAATGAAAGGTGGAGGTAACAAAGGAAATAAGGAAAGGCCCAAAGTGTTTAAACAATGAAAATTTTTTAAAGGTGGGCAAACAAGCACAAACGATCAAAAGATGGCCTAAATCACTTCTAAAAACTATGACAAGCCTATGCAAATGCTTCAGACCTTCTATAGCTGGCCAGCTAGCTATAGTTAGCTTTTTTTCACCTTATTTTATCACTTAGCTATAGTTAGCTACTTTTTTTTTTACAAATTCACTTAGCTTTAGTTAGCTACTTTAAAATATTTTGGCAAATCCACTTAGCTATAGTGATTCAACCATCAATTCCAAAAAAAATGAGTGATTCAATGCTTAAATTTATGAATTCATGGAGGTTTTATTGATACATACTCGTACATTGGTTACACATCATCCTCGTTGTGTCATCTTCCAATTCAAGAATTGATTCTTCGCCCTCCGCATCAGATCTCACAAAGCGATCATCATCGTCATCATCGCCATCACCGTTGTCTCCCTCGTTCGGCATTGGGGGTCGATCTGGAAGAAGTGTCTCCCAGATGCAACCAACGTCACTAACAACTCCGGATCTGTGGGTATGAGATGTTTGTTCAACTTATTGAACATAGCAACCTCTACTAGACCTGGGCGCAGAGTTGACCGTTTAGGTGCTAAAACGTCGTTCATTCCACCTAGATCACACTCCAACCCTCCAGATGAAGCTTTGTTAGCAAGAAATGCTGAGGCAGTCATAGCAAGGCATGGCATTTCGGCCCTCTTCACATACCACCAGTTTGGCAGGTCAGAAAAATTTTCAGGACCTTCTTTGCGTTCGAGAGATCTTTGTTTCTCGATTTCTTCCTTCACGATCAATTCGGGCGTCATTGCGACATCGACGCTCACACCGGCATCGATATGAAGCATTTCTGCCAACAAATCATCACTCTCATTGGCGCGAGACCGTTTTGCTGCAGGAAGCTGCTCCTCTTCCATCTCTTTGTGTAATGTGGATTCTGCAATCCTCTCGGCATAAACACTGAGTGCTTCCCATGTGAGTGTTTTAATGAATTCAAATAAAGCATTTCTTAGAGCGGTCACGTTCCAAGCTAGAGGGATATCGACATTATTGATATGCATTTGATCGATCTGATTCTTGATCAGACCACCAGCACTAAGGCCGGGACATAAAAGAACCTGCATATTAAAAAGATAGCTGAACTTGAAATCATTTGCAGTCAAGTTGTTGTTGAGTACTTTCATCCGCACCCTAGAGTCGGTGCCAGTGTGACCATACACTTCGGACGGGTAGCGGAGGGCCTTCAATGGGTGGTACTGATCGTAGTAGCGCTCTGACATCGCGGCTCGCAGTAGTTTGCGTACGCGTGTGCTACGCGGATCAAGATCTTCGACACTGCGGGATGGTGCATCTACTACAGGTGCGCGTGCGTTACGCATAAGAAGAGCAGACCCATCAACGGGGGTTGGGTCATGAATTTTTAATGGCGCACATGAATTAAGCACATTAGACAAGTTGCTCGCCATCTTGATATAGACATCAATAATGACAAATGTCTTCATCTTCTGGGCCAAAACTTGCACAGCTCGAATCGGAACAATGATTGATCTGAACTCGAGGAGAACCTCCTTATCACCTAGACAAGAGAATACTCTGCCTTTCCGACGGAATGCCTCTTTCAACTGGGCGAAACATATCAAAATACGGACGAGCACATCGTCGATTGCACTCCATCGATGGGCAGGTGAGATTTTCATCTTGATAAGATAATTGAAAGATTCAAACAAGAGAGCATCAAGCAGTGCCTGCAACTCTTCACTTTTGTTGACAGCTTCTGCAATTTTCCGAACTTTCTTGATAATTCGACGCGCCTCTGGGTTCTTACTGTTTGTCGCCGTCAAGCACGTTCCAAACGCATCAGACAATGTAAGATGTGCCAAATGGGAGATACACCACTCACGCAGCGTCGGGGAGACAATATCGAGGGCTCGTTTAATGTCCGAACCAGAATCAGTAGCACTCATAAGCACGTCTTGGGCCATAACAATGTTGTACTCCTCCATGATGGCTCTGACCCACTGAATAATAAGATCTGAGGCACGTTGCATACAATGCTCGTCTGTAGTTGGAGCATAATGGCGGACCGCCAAGTTCCAACTCCGGTCCTGGCTGTGAACGATGTAGCTGATCCTACACGCCACATACTTTTGGTTGGAGAATTTGTTTCTGTACAAATCGATATTAACTGCCATGAACGGGATCGTGTTGCGGTACCACTCACGTGTCGTTTGGATGTCAACACGAATCAAATTCTTTGCATAAATATACTGCTCAACCATGAGTTTTGGAACATTGATATTCTTCAGACCACCATCTCCTATAGGTAGTTTGCCGGCCACAATCTTCCATCTATCAGTGGTGAATGCATTAAATGGGATGGAGTGCTCGGTGGCCCATGCAGTAAGCACGTACTATAAAACATTAAACATGTATTCAGTTAAACAAACTTTATGTTAACTTAGAAATCTTCAAATATACCTAAACCAACGCGTTGGATTTGCTAAGAATGATTCTTGAGAACATTCCAGCTGCTCTTTAATTTTTGCAATGTTCGCATTGACGGTCATCGTCTTTTGGACAAGACAGCATGCAATTGATTCAAGTGGGTCGTTGCATTGCTGGTGGATGTCTGGGACATTTTAATCCACATTTTTTTGCCCTCTTTAACGCAATTGTCATGCAAACAGAGAAACCAACGTCCGCCTTTGCTATCAGAAACAATAACGCTGGCCTTCCATAAAATGGAAGATGCGTTCCTCGGCTTAGCTTCAGGTATGACTTTTCCGACAGGCTTGACGCTCACTGCCTTGAAAACCACGGGCTCCTCTAGAAATTGTTCGATTCGCTTGGAAATGGTTGTGTGACATGCATCATCCTCAAACAACATCAAATTTTGTGAACTCATATCACAATCTACAATAAACATGACCCTTCATCATTAACATGACCTATCAAAATCTATATGAACTTTATGTTTGACTCTAATGCTAAATCAATATTATAAATACTTGGATATTTAAAGGGAGTTTAACAAAAACACACAAAAAATGAACAATAAACGGAGAGCCCTAGCAAAGGCGGCAAAGAGGCTCGGGAAGCTTGATGTTGTCGGTCGGAGAAGCTGCGGTAGTATGGACGATGGCGGGTTTCGACATGGAGAAATTAACGGAGAGCCCTAGCAACGACCGGGAGAGACGACGCCGGTTTCATTCTCTGCGAAAAAATGAGCCCTAGCGTGGTATTTGTTTTCGACCCGCGGCTACTTCTGTTCACAAACACGGGCCGGCCGGCTACCCAATGTAATAACGCATTAAATTGATAGACAGGCCATAACTTCTACCCAAATAAAAATATCGCATTAAATTGATAGACGTGTAACACTTATTTTGGTACACTTGTACGGTTGCCTGGAATTTAATAGGATCATATTTTCAGCTAGCTACAGCTAACTATAATTAGCTATTTTACAAAAAAATATAATTTGCGCTTAGCTATAGTTAGCTATTTTGTTTTTTTCGCAAATGTTACTTAGCTATAGTTAGCTAATTTAAATTTTTTTGGAATATCCACTTAGCATCGGCTAGCTGGCCATAACTAGTTGTCTGCGTTGTACCCACTTAGTTAGCTGTCTGAGGTCTGAAATGCTTCGAGAATCGCTAGAGGCAAGTTCTTGCCATCGAGAAAGAATACCCTTCCGTTCAAAATGTGTAATATTTCTCTAGTAAGCTTCTATATACTCACTTGAATTATTCCCAAATTCTACCGGATTCAAGGTAAGAGTAAAACAAAAATGTTTTCTCGCAGTTAGAAAATCATAAATCCAATTCTATGCTAAATAGTTAATTTGACATAGAATTCTACTAACGCGTGTGCTTAACTAGGAACACTGCATGAGTCAACAATTTTATTCCTAATTCAAAAATCTAATGAAGTATAAAAAGTTCCCTACGACACTATACAAAAGCAAATCTACTGAGGATTTTGCATATGAGTAGGTATAAAAATTCAGCATAAATTTTTTCTTCTTGGACTTCCCAAGGTCAACCCGGTGAAGGGCTCGCAAGGTACTAGAGGTTGTGATGGGAATTCAAGCCCAAAGCGTCCTTTCCAAGAAATTTTATTGTCGTTAGATAGAAAATATTTATATATATATATTTAACTAAATAGAAATTCAAAGAAAGCAATGCTACACCCCCATATTAAAAATTAAACATTGTCCCTAATGTTTAAAACTAAGTAAGAAGATAAAAACAAGAATTACAAAAAGAAAGAAAATCAAATAAGAGACTAAAGGGTGAAGAGAGCTTCCCTGATCAGTAGACGAGGTTGCCGGACAGAAAATAGAACCTGCAAAAGTAAGTTAAACAAAACAAAGAAAACAAAAAAAAACGTTGGGTTGCCTCCCAAAAGCGATTTGTTTACCGTCGTGTAGCTTGACTAAGTGACGTTCTAAAGGTTGGTGAGGTTAAGTGTTTCAATTGTGTCGGGCGCTGGGTCGCCGGAATGATATAATTTTAAACGGTGCCCGTTAACTTTCAAAGGGCCTTGATCCGGGTGTTCTATTAGCACGGTCCCGTATGGCCAAACCTCTTTTACAACAAAAGGGCCGGACCATCGGGATTTTAATTTGCCCAGAAAAAGTTTTAATCTAGAATTATATAGAAAGACTAAGTCTCCCGGTGAAAAAGATTTTGGGAATTTTATTTTTTTATCATGGTAAAACTTAGTGCGCTTCTTGTAAAATTTATTATTTTCATAGGAGTTTGCGCGTCATTCATCTAATTCATTAATTTGAAACTTTCGTTAATCGGAGGCTAAGTTTAAATCTAGACTTAAAAATTTAAGCGCCCAGAATGCGCGGTGCTCTAATTCCACTAGTAAATGACACACTTTTCCATAGACTAATCGGTACGGTGTACATCTGATGGCGGCTTTGTACGCTGTCCGATAAGCCCATAGTGCATCGTCTAATTTTAACGACCAATCCTTCCTATTAGCAGACACAGTTTTTTCTAATATTTTTCTAATGCACGATTTACAACCTCTACTTGTCCATTCGCTTGTGGGTGATAGGCAATAGAAATTTTGTGTGTAACTCCATACTTTGCTAAAATTTTAGCAAGCTGGTTGTTACAAAAGTGTGTGCCATATCACTAATTAGTGCTCGGGGTGTGGCAAATCGTGAAAATAATTTTTTTAAAAAGTGTACGACGACTCTCGCGTCGTTGGTGGGAAAAGCTTGTGCTTCCGCCCACCTTGACACGTAATCGATAGCAACAAGGAAGGTAAAGGACCTACGAAATCTATTCCCCATAATCAAAAAATTCGCATTCTAAATATATATTTTGGGGCATTTCGTCCCGGTTTGAAATATTACCTGACCGTTGACAGCCATCGCATTTACTCACAATGGTGTGAGCATCTTTGAATAAGGTGGGCCAGTAGAAGCCCGCCTCTAGCACCTTCCTTGCGGTCCGGTTTGCTTTATAGTGACCACCGGTTGGTCCTTCGTGGCAGTGCCACAAAATTTGGACACCTTCTTCGCCCGAAATACACCTTCTTACCACTTGCTCCGCGCAGATACGAAATAAAAAGGGGTCCACCCAAAAATAATTTTTCAAGTCCGAAAAGAATTTCTTCTTCTACTGACTTGACAAATCTTTTGGTAGGACCCGGGCCACTAAATAGTTGGCCAAATCCGTGTACCAAGGGGTGGAAGAAGTCGCTACCTTTTCGATGGCGAGGAGGCACTCTTCAGGGAATTTATCATCTATCTCGGCCTCCACTAGTGCTCCTGCTGCCGGGTTCTCCAATCTTGAGAGGTGGTCGGCTGCCAAGTTCTCTGCTCCTTTCTTGTCTCGGATCTCCAAATCGAATTCTTGCAAGAGTAGGATCCATCTCAATAGTCGGGGCTTGGCGTCCCCTTTATCTAGCAAGTACCGGAGTGCGGAGTGATCTGTAAAAATAATCATTTTTGATAGCGTTATGTACGAACAAAATTTATCAAAGGCGAAAACAATGGCTAGAAGTTCTTTTTCCGTAGTTGTATAATTAGCTTGGGCGGATGTAAGCATTTTGCTTGCGTAATAAATTGGGTGAAAGTATTTATTCACCCTTTGGCCCAAGACCGCACCTACGGTAAAATCGCTTGCATCGCACATGATTTCAAACGGAATAGACCAATCTGGCGAAATTAAAATAGGCGATTTTATAAGTTCGTTTTTAATTTTTATGAACGCCTTGGAACATTCTTCTTCAAAGATAAACGTGGTTTCTTTTTCTAAAAGATGCGTTAACGGTTTTGTAATTTTCGAAAAATCTTTAATGAACCGTCTATAGAAACCCGCATATCCTAAAAAACTCCAAATAGATTTAATATTAGTGGGCGGAGGGAGTTTTTCTATAACTTCGATCTTGGCCATATCGACCTCGATCCCTTTACTAGAAACCTTATGTCCGAGGACTAATCCCTCACGGACCATAAAGTGGCACTTCTCCCAGTTGAGTGACAGATTCGTGTCTTCGCAGCGTTGAAGAACACGATCAAGATTTTTTAGACAATTTTTAAAGGAATCGTCATAGACTGAAAAATCGTCCATGAAAACTTTCATGTTGTCCTCAACTAATTCATTAAAAATTGCAAGCATACACCTTTAAAATGTAGCTGGTGCGTTACAAAGACCAAACGACATCCTCTGATAGGCGAAGGTGCTGAAGGGGCAAGTGAAGGTGGTTTTCTTTGTCTTCGGGTGCGATTGGGATTTGAAAATATCCCGAAAGACCATCAAGAAAACAATAGTGCGAATGACCGGATAAGCGTTCTAAAATTTGGTCAATGAAGGGCAGCGGAAAATGATCTTTGCGCGTAGCATCATTTAATTTCCTATAATCGATGCATACCCGCCAACCCGTAACAGTACGGGTTGGAATCAACTCGTTATTTTTGTTTTCAACTACTGTAATTCTGCCCTTCTTAGGCACGACTTGCACCGGGCTAACCCAAGTGCTATCAGAAATTGGGTAAATAATCTCCGCGTCCAATAATTTTATAATTTCGGCCTTAACGACGTCCTTCATATTGGGGTTAACGCGTCGTTGAGGCTGAATAGTGCCGCGAGAATTATTTTCTAGATTTATTTTATGCGTGCAGAATGAGGGATTTATACCCTTTATATCAGAGATTTGCCACGCAATTGTGTGACGGTGGTTATTTAAAATTTTAATTAATTCGGAAATTTCCGAATCATTAAGCGTAGAAGAAATAATTATGGGTAATTTTGAATTTTCTTCTAAAAATACATATTTTAGATGATCTGGTAGTTGTTTTAATTCTAGACTCGGAGGCTCTTCATAAGATGTTTTGATTTTAAAAATATTTAAATTTGTTTGTTCAAAATTTGCCTGCCGGGTCGTTTCTTCAAAACATAATAAAGTTTGTAACTCCTGATTTTCATAAAAAGGGGAAATTATTTCCACAAAAGTTGTTAATTTTCTTCAAAATTTGATTCTAAAATAAAAAGAGTCATCATTAGTAAGTGCATTTCTCATTGATTGATTAACATTGAAAATAACTTCCTCCTCTCCAACCCGCAGGAGAAGTTTTCCGTTACTTACATCTATTATAGCTCGAGCGGTGGCTAGGAAAGGTAGGCCAAGTATTAGTGGTACTTCGGCGTCTTCTTCAATATCGAGGATGACAAAGTCTGCCGGGAAGATAAACTTATCAACCTTCACTAGCACATCTTCAATGACCCCTATTGAGTATTTACCTGACCAATCCGCTAGTTGGATGCTTATGTTAGTTGGGTGTGGGTTGCCCAAACCAAGTTTTTTAAATAACGCAAAAGGCATTAAATTTATGCTAGCTCCTAGATCGGCCAAGGCGTGCTTGATTGATAAATTACCAAACATACACGGGATGGAGAACCGTCCTGGGTCGTTTAATTTTTGTGGTAATTTATTTAATAGAGCCGCCGAACACTCTGCGTTTAAAGAAATGCGCAAAAAATTTCAAGTTTATTTTTATTTGAAAGTAACTCCTTTAGATATTTAGCGTACTTTGGCATTTGAGCAATTGCTTCGCAGAATGGAACATTTATTTGGATTTGTTTTAAAATTTCAATAAGTGTTTTATATTGCTCTTCATTGCGCTCATCTTTAAATTTTGAAGGATAAGGAATAGAAGAATTTTTAATAATGCGCGGAGCTAAAGTAGCAGACGGTAAAGTAGGTGAAGAAAGAACTTGCGGGGGAGAAGATGAAACGTTTACCTCGGGCTCGACCAAATTTGAAGAAGTTACCTCCTTTCCACTACGGAGGGTGATTGCGTTGGCGCTCTCCCGCGGATTGGGCTCAGTGTTGCCCGGAAGTGCTCCTTGCTGGCGTTCGGAGAACATTTTGGCGAGCTGTCCAATTTGATTTTCCAAATTTTTGACCAATCCGGTGAGATTCCGGATATTGGACTCATTGGAGGCAATGTACTTAGTGAAGACCTCTTCAAGCGGAGAGGGCTTGTGTGGTGGTGGTGGAACAAATCCGGGGGGATTCACTTGTGGTGGTCGTTGAGCATTATTGGGGTTGCTCCATGAAAAGTTTGGGTGATTCTTTAAACCCGGATTATAACTATTGTTAAATGGAAGATTATTATTCGGGTTATAAGGAGGGCGGTAAGAATTCCCCATATAATCAACTTGCTCATGAAAGAAATTATTATTTAAATTATTAAAATTATTATTATTATTAGCCCAATTTGTGGCAGAGGAAGCAGACATCTCCGCCACTTGCTTAGTTAATCTTTCTACCTGTAACGCTAAATTAGTGGCTTCCTCGATTTCATAAAGTCCGGCCGGCTTGTTAGGGCGCGTCTGTGGCACATTCCATTGATATGCGTTCATGGACATCTCTTCAAAAAACTCTTGAGCGGCCTCGGGGGTTTTGTTATTAAGAGTTCCCCATGCTGCCGCATCAATCATTTGCCGTATTTGGAGATTCAAACCATTGTAGAAAGTTTGAATTTGTTGCCACAAAGGAAGGGCATGATGAGGACATCTCCGCAATAATTCCTTGAAGCGCTCCCATGTGTCGTAGAGAGACTCTGAGTCTATTTGCGTAAATGAGAGAATGTCCGTACGTAGTTTAGCGGACTTTGCGGAGGAAAAATTTTCGTTAAAAATTTCTCTGTCATTTCGGCCCATGTAGTGATGGAACCTCTAGGTAGAGATCCCAACCATTGCTTGGCCTTAGTCCGCAAAGAGAAAGGAAATAAACGCAAACGAATGGCGTCATCGGTGACGCCATTTATTTTGAACGTATTGCAAATTTCCAAAAAATTTAAAAAATGCAAATTAGGATCTTCATCTGGTAAGTCATCAAATATGACGGTTTGCTGTACCATTTGAATAATGCTCGTTTTAATTTCAAAATTATTATTCGCCATCGCCGGGCGAATAATGCTAGATTGTGTTCCCTCCCAAATTTGGCCTCGCATAATAGGACATAGTTCGTAACGGTGCCTCATTATGGTCGAGATTATTCATTAAGCCTTTGTTAGTTTCTCTGATTGACTTTTCCTGAATTATTGGTAGATCACTAAATCGGAGACGACGCTGCAAAGTGCGCTCGATTTCCGGATCAAAATAAAATTCAAGATTGACTGAAGAGTTTCCTCGGGTCATAAACAAAAAAAAGAGGAAAAGATGTGGATAAATAAAATAAAATTTCAGATAAATAAATATATATATATTTTAATAATTTTTTTATTTTTTATATATTTTTTAATTTAGGTGAATTAAAATTAGTCCTGGACTTTCCAAGGTCAACCCGGTGAAGGGCTCGCAAGGTACTAGAGGCTGTGATGAGAATTCAAGCCCAAAGCGTCCTTTCCAGGAATTTAGTTGCACCTTGAAGAAATGAAAAAAAATAAGAAAAAAATAATAGAGAGAAAGGAAATGATAAAATCAATAGATATTCTCTTTCGAAATATCAACTAAGATCCCCGGCAACGGCGCAAAAAACTTGATGAGCAAAACTATGCTTGCAAACGACAATAGCAAGTGTACCGTGTCGGATGTAGTATAGGCTTATAAAAGCCAAGGTCGTATAAAAATTCGGGCGTGTTGATTACTCTTACTCAAGACGATCTCTATTGTTCTATCAAAAGTACTTTGATTTGGTAGCAATAAGAAAAGTAATACAACTTGAAGATTATAATTAATGAAAAGAGAGGTGGACAAACTAGAAGAATGGACGAATAAAAACAACAAATTTTATTAATTCAAGAAAAGGGATTACAACTATTGAAAGAGAACTTACAAGTGCAAGAAAAAGTAAAGCTGGAATACTTGAAAATACGGAAATAAAGCAAGAAAATGGAGGCTTGGACTCCAATACAAGGTGTCTTGATAATATGGAGGAGCTGCCTTTTTATAGCTAAAAATTCTGGGTTACACACCCTCGGTCAGGCCCATGACCAAGGGCATGTAAGGCGCGCGATCTTTTGGGTGCGGAAAGGACGCCGACTGTCATTAATGCAGGCGATTCGGGCGCATCACGCCCTAGGTCACGCCCGTGACCTGAGGCGTGTAATCTTAAAATCTGGCTTTTGGCGGGAAACTTCGGCGGGAAAGAGCGTTGTTGAACATTCGTCGGTCTCAGCCATTTCGTCGATCTCAGCGTATTCGTCGATCTCAGCGTATTCTTCGAACGCAGCATTTTCGTCGAACGCAGCAGCCATTTCGTCGAACGCAGCAGCCATTTCGTCGAACACAGCAGCCATTTCCTCGAACGTAGCATTTTCATCGAACGCAGCAGCCAGGCGTAGTTCGTCGATCTCAGCGGGTCACGGTCGTGACATTGGGTCACGCCCTTGGTCACTCCCGTGACCTGGGGCATGTAAGGCTTGATCTCAGCGGGTTGATTCGTCTCAGCAGGTCGGTTCGTCTCAGCGGGTCGCGGCCGTGACATGGGTCACGCCCTTGGTCACAGGCGTGACCTGGGGCGTGTACTTGGCAAACTCTTCACGGAATGCCCCCGTGGTGGCGAAAACAGGTCTAGAACACCGCGTAGGTTACATGCCATGGTCACGCCCGTGACCTTGGGCGTGTACTTGAAGTTTTGGTCCAATGTGTCCAAAAAACCTGAAATACACGGAAAAACTCAAGTTAGTTTATAAAATTGAAAAGATAATAAATTAAATAAGAAAAGCATAAAAACTATACAATTTCATATTAAAAATATATTAAACTTATACTAAAAGATGAGTACAAAAAGTACTCATCAACTACGCTATCATTTGCCCTAAGTCGTTCCGTCGACAAACCCTCGCCTCCTTTGACGTGCTGCCTTTTCTCTCACTCTGAATCAATGGCTCCCAAGATAGACGAAGTGATCTCAGGTTGTGAACTTCATCGAGGAGGTTTCAATGCCTACTCCAACAAAATAAGATCAGTAATAGGATTGATGGAGGCATCGGGACTAGAATATGTCCTATGTGAACCCTCGGTTCTTCTCCACCAGGAATTAGGCGAGTTCTTTGCCGAAGCAAAACTCGACCACACTGAATCACGGATAAAGTCCATGGTGGGAGGCAAGAAAGTCAAGATATCTGCGAAAAGCCTTGGAAAAGCACTGAATCTGCCAAGAATACAAGGGGGAGGAAGAAGAAGAGATGACTTCGGAGAATGTGTCTGCGAGCTACACCTGGTGCGGCCACACAGGGAAGACCTACGGGTCCATTAAGATAGCGAAATTCAATCAAAAGGGGAAGTTGATGGCCGACATCGTTGGCAACGTTCTGCTATGCAAACCTGGGTCCCATGACCGAATCTCAAAGGACATGTTCGTTGTCATGGCCCGGATAATTCACACTAAGAAGACCAACTGGAGTAAGTTCCTCTTCCACCCAAAGGGATTATCCAGAAACAGTACCAGAACTGCTCCCACAGAGGTAACTGAAGAAAGTAGAGACCCCAACTTGGGGAGTGAACCGGTTGAGGGGGAGCCTCAATTCGGGGGCTCAGCCCAAGATGATGAAGTGATTCATGAGGAGCTCTCAGCTGGAGGCTCACATCAGGAGGATGCACAAGTTGAGGGGGAGACCCATCTTGGGTACTCTGCCCTAGAAGAACAAGGGAATGAACCCTCTATCCCAGAAGGCAGAGGTGTTATGCCTAAGCCAACGGAAGACATTACTCTCTCAGACTGTCGAGAGTTAATGGTAGAAAGCAAGATTGTGCTCATAGCTCCAAGTGAGACACAGCCAGAAGTTTCTAGGGGGAAGGCTAAAGCTACATCACATATCAGTGAAGAATCATCTACAAATAGCTCTGAAGAAATTCCACAAGAGAAGAGAAGAGGAAGATGAACAAGATGTTGAGCCATCTTCGGCTCAGTCAGGTTCTCTTTTCCACATGATGTCAGCTCTACTGACATCTCAGCGCAAATAATTGGAACAGTTCGTAGTAAAGACTGTGGAAAATCTAAGAAAAGAGATGAAGGGGAGATCCAGGAAATGAAGAAAGATATACTCCATCTCAACACTCAGTGCGCTCACTTCTACACTTTGGCAGCTCCAGCCATAGAGAAGATGAGCGAGGAAATAAACAAAGTGGGACATCAAACCCACACAATCCTGAAAGAGCAAGAAACATTCTCAAATAATGTATATTATGGTTTTGGGCAGATAGAGACAAATGCAGCAAATAACAAAAATCAAATTCTGAATAAGGTCAATGAGAATGCTCATACCTTAGATACCCATCTGCTTGAAATAAACAACAAAGACTTTGAACCCAGCACATTAGAGTCTGAGCTTACTGATGGAGAACTGTCCTTGTTCTTCAAACATTTCAAGAGGCTACTGTCAAGGAGGAGGCATGACAAGAACAGATCCTCCATTTCCTCCAACTCAAGGAAGTCGTGCAATAGAGATGAAAAGCCTAGACACAATTCCAAAGAGGAAAGGTACAAATCCCATCAGAACAAACATGTTTCTTCTAATGTCGTTTGCTATGGTTGTCAAAAAGTAGGTCATATTATTACTGATTGCCCGACAAAGAGAAAAGAAAAAAAATCTGATGGGAGAAGATCAAATCAGGGAAAGAAGCAAGAGAAGAGCTTTATTTCCAAAAAGTCAAAGGCCTTAAGTGATAGTAGTAGCAACTCCTCTGAATCAGATAAAGAAGCATGCATTGGGCTTATGGATCTATTAGAAGAAGAAATCGGGATGAATCTAATTCTCCTACTCAGGTATTAATTAGAGCTCCATTGTCTACTACAGATTCAGAATCTGAAGCAAAATCCTGTCATGAATCTTAATATTCATCTTCTGAGTATATTCATGAAGATGAACCTGATTTAGTTGAGCAATTTGGTGCCCTACTGAAGGCTCAAACAAAGAGCAAGAAGTTGGTCATAGCTCAGACTAAAGAGATTGAATCTCTTAAGTCTCTTGAGTAAGAGCTCTCTAAGAAGAATGAAAAGTTGACTCAGTTGAGCAAGGAATTCAAGGAGCTTCAATAGAAGTCTGAAGCTCAAGCCAAGGCATTAGATTAGAAGAACACGATCATCAAAGATCTTGAGAATAAGCTCCTCATTGAGAGGAAGCTTGTGACTAAATTCTCTAAGCCACAGACTATGTTGCCTATTATAGATAGATTTTCTACACCATATAGAGGTGGTGTAGGATATACTAAAGAGGCAGACACTAGCAAGACTCCTAAAAATTAGACCATATTCAAAAAGGTCATATTGTCAACCAACTCCTAAGACCTTTATCTCTTGTGTAGATTTCTATCCAATGAGTGCTCTACAAGTGGAATAAAAGAGCCACAAAATTTCAAAAAGAGAGCAGACATTAGATTAAATGCCTTAAAGCACCACATGAGGAAATCCATGTACAACCCCGTATTTGTTGAGTAGGGCCCCAGGCTCGGAATAGGCAAAAAGGCAAGCAAGGAGGGCTTTCGCCCAAGTCAGGAGAAGTTCCGAGCGAGTGCGGTCTTTCTTGCGTAGCACTCGCGCGAATGAGGCGCCTTCAAGGGCCATTCGCCCGCGGGTGCCGGGAGGCCTGGCACGCGGGAGGTCGAGCGAGAGGTGCCTTCATAGCCCTTCATAACAGCGGAGTTAGGCTGTTAGCAAACCCATTTGGGGTGCGATTAGTAAAACCAAAAGGCGGATTCATGTTATTTGCAGACTAGACTAGAGAATCTATAAATAGACCCTTAAGGGCACCATGGAGGAGATCTGATCTTTTAGGCTCTCTCCTCCTAGGCAAGTTTTGGTTGGCTGCTAGTGCCCTCCAAGGTGCCCGACTGAGCATTGGTTTGGGAGGGGAAGCTCTCTAAAATCTTCCGGGTGTGTGGCGGGACCTCCTCGCTACAGCCTTGGGTCTGTTCCTAGTTCTTTGTCCAAATTCAAGAGCGTAAGTGAGGGATAAGTAGGTGTGGGATACACCCCCAGTGGGTGTGAACTTAAGAGACCGGTTGCCAATTTCAATATTTTTTGGTGCGGTGAGCGTGGACCGTAGCCTGTGCAAGAAAATCTAAAGCTGAGCTCCATGGCTGGATATGGAGGAGAAGGATCCGACCGGGGCCACTCGCAGCCACCCGCAGCCACCCGCGAAAGAGGTGACGCTGGAAATGTTTGAAGGCCTCAGGCGAGAGATCCTACAGACCTAGCAGTTGGCTTTCACCATGAGGAGCGCGAGTGCGAGACACCCATAATTTTGGTGGTCCCGCCCTAGTAGATAAGCGTGAATGCCCCCGGCCAGCAACCTGGGAAGGAGGTGGCGGCAGAGGCGAATGTGCGAGATCTCCCAGGGCGATAGCTGTTCGGTAGCCCGACGAGTTCCGAAGTCTGCGAGCTGACTTCGCGCGAGAGGACTACTCGCAAAGAAGGGGAGGGTAGTCCTTTTTGTGAGTTGATCCTCTCGGCCCCGGTTTCAGAGGGGTTTCGAGGGCCAGAGATGTCTTACTACACCGGCAAGGATGACCCGGTCCTACACCTGCAGTGGTTCGAGGACATTGTTTCAATCCTCCCAATGTCGGATGCCTTCCAGTGTCGGCTCTTTGCTACCACTCTGAAGGAGAAGGCGAGGGACTGGTTCCATCAGCTCCCCGTGGGTTCTATTTACGCATTCGAGGATCTGCGTCGGAGCTTCCGGCTACGCTTCTCGACATCAAATAAGAGGAAGAAGGACGCGGAGGCACTCTTCAAAATCAAGCAAGGGCCAGGGGAGTCACTGGCCCATTATGTGGATAGGTTCCAGGAAGAGGTCCTGCTCGTCCAGGAGGAGCCGAGGTTCACCCTCCAGCTGGCCTTCATAGTGGGGCTACAGGAGGGGCTTCAAAATGAACCTGAAGAGAAAGGCCCCTCTATCCTTTGAGGAATTGATGGAGAGGGCGGCGAAAGAGATTGAAGGAGAGGCCACCAACCCAGAGTTTGCAAAGAGGTTGGCGAGGCTGAGCGAGCCGGAAGTGAGGCAGCGGGAGGAAGAAGAAGGGATGAGCCCAGAAGTTAGGGGTTTCGGGGACAACAACGGGATTTGGGTACATCAGGAGCCTAATAACTGGCTGGCTTGGAGACCCTAGGAAGGACCAGCGTGAGGTCAAGAAAGAGGTTACCAGGGAAGGGGGAAGGGAGGGTCAATCATCCGGGATGGAGGCAAGGTCCCATACCCCCTCACCCCCTCGGGAGAGCAAGCCATGGAAGTAGGCGAGGAAGAGGAGGAAGAAGAGGAAATGGAAGAGGGGGATGAGGAGGCCGGGTGGCGTTGCCTTATTGTGACTTCCACCAGGAGGAAGGTCACGTGACGGCCACCCACCCAGAGTTTTTGTAGATGAAGGAAAGAGGTCAGCAGCAATAGCGACCAGTAAGGATCGAAGAAGTGCTACCCGAAGAAGGGGAAGATAAGTGTGAAGACAGAGCAGGCGTGGGAGCCAGGGAAGGGATCGGAGTGATCCATGGAGGGGTTGGGATAGCAGCCACTCGCAAGAGGAGCTTCCAAGCGATGTTTTGGAGGAGCGTCGCGTCGACCTCCCAAACCCCACCCCCTCGGAGAAGCTCACCTTCTCGCCCGAAGACATGCCAGACAATGAAGACACGTTCTGTGACGCCTTGGTGATCCAGACGACAATCGAGAACTTCACGGTCTCCCGGATCTTGGTAGACAACGGGAGCTCCATGAATGTGATTGATGAGTAATTTATTTACTCATCTTTTAGTTTAGGTTATTATGTTTTTAATATAAAATTATGTTATTTATAGGAATTGTAACATATAAATCCTTCCATTGTTTATTTCATAAGCTAACTTAAGTTTATTTTGTGTTTCAGGTTTTCTGGGCTGTTTCGAGCAAAAAGTTAATTTACACGCCCCCAGGTCACGGGCGTGACCCATGGGCGTGTAACCTACGAAGTATTTCAGATAGGTTTCCGCCACCCCGAAGTTGTTCCGTGAAGAATTCACCAAGTACACGCCCCAGGTCACGGGCGTGACCAAGGGCGTGACCCAATATCACGGTCGCGGCCCGCCACAAGCACCTAGAGACAGCTGCCACGTCAATTAAAATTACACGCCCCCCGGTCACGGGCGTGACAGCCAGTCACGGACGTGACATTTGAGGCGTGACATCTAGGTCACGGGCGTGACATCCAGGTCACGGGCGTGACATCCAACACACGGGCGTGACTCTTCCCGCGCCAATTTCCCGCCGAAGCTTCCCGCCAGCAGCATGTTTAAAGATTACACGCCACAAGTCACGGGCGTGACCCTAGGGCGTGACGCGTCTGAAACGCCTGCATTGAAGCCAGGTCGCGTCCTCTCCGCCAGCACCGATCACGACCCTTACACGCCCCTTGGTCACGGGCGTGACCAAGGGCGTGTAACACCAAAATTTTAGCTATTTAAGGGGACCTTCTCCAGATGTTCGGGGACGAAGTTTTGGAGTTCTAGCTTATTTTCTTGCACTAGTTTTAATCTTGTATGTCATTTCCTTCTTGCACTTTTATTTCCCAAGCTTGTACCTTCAATTTTCTAGTTGTAATTTCTTTTGCTAATCAATAAAATAGTACTTTTCTCTTATTTTTACTCTCAACCTTCATTATGTACTTCTTTCATTTTATTATTTCCTCCATCTCTATGAGTAGCTAAATTCTATTAGTACTCGACCGAGATGATCCAAGGGAAATATAATTCTTGATCTAAATTCTAGCTTCTCTTTCTCTTCCTTAGAATACTTTAGATTTATTCTTGAACTTTTATTGGATTGAGATTATATCATCGATATATAACTCTCATCTTTGATTTCGTAATCTATAATCGAGAGGTTTTGATTTCGAATCGATCATTTCAAGAATAAAAAGAGTTGAATGCACTCCTCAAGCGAGGATGACATAATTCTTCCGGATTGGAGTCAAATCTAATAGCGGGGTTCACTACGATAAGGCGAGTTTTAGATTTCGATTCTAGAACGAAAGTTCGTTTGATCAACTAAACTCAGTTGAGCGTATCCTCGAGAGAGGTGTGCTCATAAATCGGGAACCTCCACGGTCAAGTATTTTCTTAAGAGATTTAGAAGTTGTTCTTTTTATATTTTATTTTCCCAAGGTGATTCAAGGTTGAGTATTAACCTTTAACTCATCATTTTAAATAAGCTATTTCTCTTTCTCGCAACCAATCAACCACAATTTTTATTCGATAAAATAATAGAGATTTTCCGAAGTAAGAGTACTCAACCGCCCCGAGTCTAATACGACCTTGTTTTAATAACATATACTACATTCGACTCGGTACACTTGCCATTGTCGGTTGCAGATATAGTTTTGCGCATCAAGTTTTTGGCGCCGTTGCCGGGGAAATTCGGTTGATATTTCGAAAAGCGAAATATCTATTAATTTTATCTTTTATTTTTCGTGTTTCTACTAAGGTGTAACTAAATTCCTGGAAAGGACGTTTTGGGCTTGAATTCCCATCACAGCCTCTAGTACCTTGCAAGCCATTCACCGGGTAGATCTTGGGAAGTCCATGACTAATTTTAATTCACCTAAAATAAATAAATTAAAAAAAAATCTTCAAAAATATATATATATATATATATTTATATTTATATAAAAAAAATTTTGTTATAAAAAAAATATATAATAAAAATATTTATCTAAAAATTATTTGATTTTCTTTATCTTTTTCGCATCTTTTCCTCATTTATTTTTGGTTTATGACCCGAGGAGACTCTTCAGTTAATCTTGAATTCTATTTTGATCCGGAAATCGAGCGCACCTTACGGCGTCGTCTCCGATTTAGTGATCTACCAATAATTCAAGAAGAGTCAATCGGAGAAACTAACGAAGGCTTAATGGATAACCCCGACCATAATGAGGCCCCGCTACGGACTATGTCCTATTATGCGAGGCTAAATTTGGAGGGAACACAATATAGCATTATTCGCCCGGCGGTGGCGAATAATAATTTTGAAATAAAAACGAGTATCATTCAGATGGTACAACAAACAGTCATCTTTGACGGCTTACCAGATGAAGATCCAAATTTACATTTATTAATTTTTTTGGAAATTTGCGATACGTTTAAAATCAATGGCGTCACCGATGACGCCATTCGTTTGCGTTTATTTCCATTCTCTTTGCGGACTAAGGCCAAGCAGTGGTTGGAATCTCTTCCTAAAGGTTCCATCACTACGTGGGCCGAGATGACGGAGAAATTTTTAACTAAATATTTTCCTCCGGCGAAGTCTGCTAAATTACGTACGGACATTCTCTCATTTACGCAAATAGACTCGGAGTCTCTCTATGACACATGGGAGCGCTTCAAGGAATTATTGCAGAGATGTCCTCACCATGCCTTTCCTTTATGGCAACAAGTTCAGACATTCTACAATGGTTTGAAACTCCAAACGAGGCAAATGATTGATGCGGCAGCTGGGGGAACTCTAAATAACAAAACCGCAGATGCCGCTCAAGAGCTTTTTGAGGAGATGGCCATGAATGCTTATCAGTGGAATGCGCCACAGTCGCGTCCTAACAAACTGACCGGACTCTTTGAAGTCGAGGGCACCCCGAATTTAGCATATCAAGTAGAATGGCTCACTAAGCAAATGGCGGAGATGTCTGCTTCATCCGCCACTAACGGGGCTAATAACTATAATAATAATAATAATATAATTATAATTATAATAATAATTTTAATTAAGAGCAAGTTGATTATATGGGGAACTCCTATCGTCCTCCTTATAACCCAAATAATAATCTTCCTAATAGTTATAATCCGGGTTTAAGGAACCACCCGAATTTTTCATGGAGCAACCCCAATAATGCTCAACGCCCCCACAAGCGAATCCTCCAGGATTCGCTCCACCACAACCACCAAAGGCCCCTTCACTTGAAGAGGTCTTCACCAAATATGTCGCCTCTACTGATGCCAATATCCGGAACCTTTCTGGATCTATTAAAAGTCTAGAAAATTGGATTGGACAACTCGCCAAGATGTTCTCTGAATGCCAGCAGGGAGCTCTACCGGGCAATACTGAGCCCAATCCACGGGAGAGCGCCAACGCTATAACCCTCCGCAGCGGAAAGGAGGTAAAAAGTTCAATTTTGGCCGAGCCTGAGGTAAACATTTCAACTCCAACTCCGCATTTAAATTCTTCTGATTTAGCTCCGCGCATTATTCAAACGCCTTCTATTCCGTATCCTTCTAAATTACAAAATGAGCGCAACGAGGAGCAGTATAAAAAATTTATAAATATTTTAAAACAAATACAAATCAACGTACCATTTTGCGAGGCACTCTCTCAAATGCCTAAATACGCAAAATATCTCAAGGATTTATTATCAAATAAAAAGAAACTTGAAGATATTTCGCGTGTTCCTCTCAACGCAGAATGTTCGTCGATAGTTCTAAATAAATTGCCGCAAAAATTAAACGATCTGGGATGGTTTTCCATCCCGTGCTTGTTCGGTAATTTCTTAATAAAACACGCCTTGGTAGATTTGGGCGCTAGCATAAATTTGATGCCATTTTCTTTATTTAAAAAGCTTGGTTTGGGCACCCCAAGCCCAACCAATATAAGCATCCAACTAGCGGACAGATCAATTAAATACCCTGTAGGGGTCATTGAGGATGTGCTTGTCAAGGTTGACAAATTTATCTTCCCGGTAGATTTTGTCATCCTAGACATTGAGGAAGACGCCGAAGTCCCCATTATTCTCGGACGTCCTTTCCTCGCCACCTCTCGGGCAATTATTGATGTTAGTAATGTCAAACTTCTCCTACGAGTTGGGGATGAAGAAGTAACTTTAGTATTAACAACTCCATGAGAAATTCTTTTTCTAATGACGACTCTTGCTTTACTTTAGAATCAAGTTTTGAAGAGGAAATAACGTCATTTTCTGAATTAATTTCACCGTTATTTGAAAATCCGGAAATTGACAAATTTATTTTATCTAAAAGAAATAACTCGGCCGCTCAAATTTGAAGAAGTAAAATTAAATATCTCTAAAATAAAAACATCTTACGAGGAGCCACCGAGTTTGGAATTAAAACAATTGCCGGAACATTTAAAATATATATTTTTAGAAAAAGATTCAAAATTGCCTGTGATTATATCCTCCGCGCTTAACGATTCGGAAATTTTCGAATTAATTAGAATATTAAATAATCACCGCCATGCAATTGCATAGCAAATTTCTGACATCAGGGGGGTTAACCCCTCAATTTGCACGCACAAAATTAATTTAGAAAATAATTCTCGTGGTACTATTCAGCCTCAACGACGCCTAAATCCAAATATGAAGGACGTCGTTAAGGCCGAAATAATAAAATTATTAGATGCGGGAATTATTACCCAATTTCTGATAGCAATTGGGTTAGCCCAGTGCAAGTCGTGTCTAAAAAGGGCGAAATCACGGTAATCACAAATGAAAATAATGAGTTGATCCCGACCCGTACTGTTACGGGTTGGCGAGTATGCATCGATTACAGAAAATTAAATGATGCTACCCGCAAGGATCACTTTCCATTACCCTTTATTGACCAAATCTTAGAACGCTTATCCGGTCACTCACACTACTGTTTTCTCGATGGTCTTTCGGGATATTTTCAAATTCCAATTGCGCCCGAAGACCAAGAGAAAACCACATTCACTTGTCCGTTCGACACCTTCGCATATCGAAGAATGTCGTTTGGTCTTTGCAACGCGCCGGCTACATTTCAACGATGTATGTTGGCAATATTTAATGAACTTGTAGAAGACGTCATGGAAATTTTCATGGACGATTTTTCTGTTTTTGGTGATTCATTTAAAAATTGTTTAAATAATCTTAATCGTGTCTTCAACGCTGCGAAGACACGAATTTGGCACTCAACTGGGAGAAGTGCCACTTTATGGTCCAAGAGGGATTAGTCCTTGGCATAAAATCTCAAATAAGGGGATCGAGGTCGATAGGGCCAAGATCGAGGTCATAGAAAAACTTCCCTCTCCTACTAATATGAAATCTATTAGAAGTTTTCTAGGACATGCGGGCTTTTATAGGCAATTTATTAAAGATTTTTCAAAAATTACAAAGCCGCTAACTCATCTTTTAGAAAAAGAATCCGCGTTTAATTTTGATGAGGAATGTTTAAAAGCATTTAATAAAATTAAAAACGAGCTTATCAATTCTCCTATTTTAATCGCGCCAAATTGGTCCCTTCCGTTTGAAATCATGTGCGATGCGAGTGATTTTGCTGTAGGCGCAGTTTTAGGCCAACGGGTGAATAAACATTTTCACCCAATCTATTACGCAAGCAAAATGCTAACATCCGCACAAACGAATTATACAACAACGGAAAAGGAATTTTTGGCAATAATTTTTGCGTTTGATAAATTTCGATAATATTTAACGCTTTCAAAAGTTATTGTTTTTACAGATCACTCCGCCCTCTGCTATTTACTACAAAAAGGAGATGCAAAGCCTCGACTGCTAAGGTGGATCCTCCTCCTACTACAAGAATTCGATTTGGAGATCCAAGACAAAAGGGGAGCGGAGAATGTTGCGGCCGACCACCTCTCACGGTTGGAGAATCCGGCGGCAGGTGCGCTAGTGGAGGCCGAAATTGACGACAAATTCCTTGAAGAACGCCTCCTCGCCATCGTAAGGGTAACGACTTCTTCCACCCCTTTGTACGCGGATTTGGCCAACTATTTGGTGGGCCGGGTCCTACCAAAAGATTTTTCAAGTCAGCAAAAGAAGAAATTCTTTTCGGACTTGAAAAATTATTTTTGGGAGGACCCCTTTTTATTTCGTGTCTGCGCGGACCAAGTGGTAAGAAGGTGCATTGCGAGCGAGGAAGTCGTCTAAATTTTGCGACACTGCCACGGACCAACCGGTGGTCACTATCAAGCGAACCAGACTGCAAGAAAGGTGCTAGAGGCGGGCTTCTATTGGCCCTCCTTATTCAAAGACGCTCACAATTTTGTGAGAAATTGCGATCGGTGCCAACGGTCAGGTAACATTTCTAACCGGGACGAAATACCCCCAAAACATTTTTCTAGAATGCGAAATTTTTGATTTGTGGGGAATTGATTTCGTAGGTCCTTTACCCTCTTCCTGTAATAATAAATATATTCTTGTTGCGGTCGATTACGTGTCTAGGTGGGCAGAAGCGCAAGCTTTTCCAACCAACGACGCGAGAGTCATCGTACAATTTTTAAAAAAATTATTTTCACGATTTGACACACCCCGAGCACAAATTAGTGATCGGGGCACACATTTCTGTAACAACCAACTTGCTAAAATTTTAGCAAAATATGGAGTTACACACAAGCTATCTACCGCCTACCACCCACAAGCAAATGGCCAAGTGGAGGTAGTGAATCGTGAAATTAAAAGAATTTTAGAAAAAACTGTGTCCGTTAATAGAAAAGATTGCGCTTTAAAATTAGACGACGCACTCTGGGCCTATCGGACAGCGTACAAAACTGCCATTGGATGTACGCCGTACCGGTTAGTCTATGGTAAAGCTTGTCATTTGCGGTGTAGAATTAGAACATCGCGCTTTTTGGGAAAAATCAAGAAAACTATAACTTAATGAACTAGACGAATGGCGCGCGAACGCCTATGTAAATAATAAATTTTATAAGGAGCGAACTAAATTCTATCATGATAAAAAAATTAAACATCCAAAACTTTTTCACCGGGAGATTTTGTCCTGCTCTTTAATCTAGACTTAGGCTTTTTCCGGGGAAATAAAAACCCGATGGTCCGGTCCCTTCAGAGTAAAAGAAGTTTGGCCATACGGGACCGTGCATATAGAGCACCCAGAAAAAGGATCTTTTAAGGTTAACGGACAACGTTTGAAATTATACCCCCCCCGGTTACCCAGCGACCGGAAATATCGAAACAATGCACTTAACGAATATTTAAGAAAGCTCCACTTAGTCAAGCTACGCGACGGTAAACAAAGCGCTCTTGGGAGGCAACCCAATGTTAACCTCTATATTTTTCTCTTTCTTTTCTTGTTTGTTTCTCTAATTTAACTCTGCAGGTGTTTGACCGGCAACCCGACTACCATCCAGGGAAGCCCTCTTTACACTTTAGTAATTTATCTTGATTTTTCTTTATTGTCATTTTTTTTAGTTTTATCTTTCATACTTAGTTTTAAACATTGGGGACAATGTTTAATTTTAAGTATGGGGGTGTAGAATAGCTTTCTTTGTAGTTTTACTTGAAAAGAATTAAAAAAAAATGAAATTAAATTTCTTGGAAAGGACGCTTTGGGCTTGAATTCCCATCATAGCCTCTAGTATCTTGCAAACTCTTCACCAGATAGATCTTGGGAAGTCCAAGAACTAAAAAAAATCTATTAGGAAATGTTTTTTTTATTCATCAAAATGCCCACTTGTTAAATTGTAAGTTCTAAGTAGACTGTTTTTCATATGGACTAAAAATAATTTTGTGCTAGAATAGTTTTTGAAACTTTTGAGTAAAATTGTTGACTCATGTAGTGCTCCTAGTCATATGCATGTCTTTGAGTAGTGTTGATGTAAAATTAAATTCTTGGCATAGATCTAAAATTATGTTTTATTAATTTGCGTAGTAATAGTTTATTTTACTTTTAAATTCGAATCTGGTCTTATCCAAAAGTAGTTTAGGTGAGTATGTAGAAGATTGTTAGAAATCTATTACTCGAATTGAACAAAAGGGTGTCCTTTCTCGATGTCTAGAACTTGCCCTAAGCTATTTTTGAAACATGTGCACTTTAGACAAATTAACCTTACGGAAGTGATTTAGGCCTTTCTTTGGATAGTTTGAGCATTTGCACCCAACCTAGAATTACTACCATTGATCACACAATTTTGAGCCTTACACCTTTATTTGAACCGCCCTCATCATTTTGACACCAAAGCTAAAATGCCCAAAACCCAATTGAAAACTTGAAATTTTGAGCTAAATTTTTTAAAAAGAAATATTTGGGTACGATTCTATGAAAAAATATATATGGGTATCAATTCAAAAGAAAAGGCAATAATCTCATAATGATATGCGGCCTAGGTATGCACATGCATACTTGGAATGATCCCAATTATGAAGATTCGTGATAAAAAAAAATAAAAAAATGAATGAGAGTGTTCCCCCTTAGAAAAATATGAGTATGGGGGTAAAGCTTCAATTTTGCGGTAGTCATCATTTTCTTTTAACTCAAAAATTTTGTTTAAGTGGAATGTGCCTTCATGTTTATCATTGCTTACCTCACCCTTAAACCCAAGCCTTAAAATATACCCTATTTAAGTCCTAAGGATCCATAGAGTTGATTTAGTTCGAAGTGTAGTGGAGAAAGTGCAAACGGGCAAGCCTATGGCCGTCGACATTGATGGATTTCTTTGGAGGCCACCCCGAGCGTTCAAGTCTAGTAATTTAAATCTCAGCAATCACGCTATTTTCTCCCTTTACATAACTTTTTGATTGACCGTCGACTCATTTTAAAAGTGATAATAAACAATTATGACGCAGTTTGAATATTTCATAAATTAGTATTTATGCCAATAACGTCTTTTTATTAAAACATCTACGCATGTCAGCATAGAACTTCGCATTTTACTCTCTAGCTTTCATATTTCTCTCTAGCATTATATTTTTTTTTCTACCCTTATGAAGACCGGTTTGCTCGGGACGAGCAATGAGCAAGTATGGGGGTGTTTGATGAGTAATTTATTTACTCATCTTTTAGTTTAGGTTTATTATGTTTTTAATATAAAATTATGTTATTTATAGGAATTGTAACATATAAATCCTTCCATTGCTTATTTCATAAGCTAACTTGAGTTTATTTTGTGTTTTCAGGTTTTTTGGGCTGTTTCGAGCAAAAAGTTAAATTACACGCCCCCAGGTCACGGGCGTGACCCATGGGCGTGTAACCTACGAAGTGTTTCAGACAGGTTTCCGCCCACCCCAGAGTCGTTTCGTGAAGAATTCGCCAAGTACACGCCCCAGGTCATGGGCGTGACCAAGGGCGTGACCCAATATCACGGTCGCGGCCCGCCACAAGCACCCAGAGACAGCTGCCACGTCAATTAAAATTACACCCCCCGGTCACGGGCGTGACATTTGAGGCGTGACATCCAGGTCACGGGCGTAACATCCAGGTCACGGGCGTGACATCCAGCACACGGGCGTGACTCTTCCCGCGCCAATTTCCCGCCGAAGCTTCCCGCCAGCAGCAACTTTTAAAGATTACACGCCCCAGGTCACGGGCGTGACCCTAGGGCATGACGCGTCCGAAATGCCTGCATTGAAGCCAGGTCGCGCCCTCTCTGCCAGCACTGATCACGCCCCTTGGTCACGGGCGTGACCAAGGGCGTGTAACACCAAAATTTCAGCTATTTAAGGGGACCTTCTCCAGATATTCAGGGACGAAGTTTTGGAGTTCTAGCTTATTCTTGCACTAGTTTTAATCTTGTATGTCATTTCCTTCTTGCACTTTTATTTCCCAAGCTTGTACCTTCAATTTTCTAGTTGTAATTTCTTTTGCTAATCAATAAAATAGTACTTTTCTCTTATTTTTACTCTCAACCTTCATTATGTACTTCTTTCATTTTATTATTTCCTCCATCTCTATGAGTAGCTAAATTCTATTAGTACTCGGCCGAGATGATCCAAGGGAAAAATAATTCTTGATCTAAATTCTGGCTTCTCTTTCTCTTTCTTAGAATACTTTAGATTTATTCTTGAACTTTTATTGGATTGAGATTATATCATCGATATATAACTCTCATCTTTGTTTTCGTAATCTATAATCGAGAGGTTTTGATTTCGAATCGATCATTTCAAGAATAAAAAGAGTTGAATGCACTCCTCAAGCGAGGATGACATAATTCTTCCGGATTGGAGTCAAATCCAATAGCGGGGTTCACTACGATAAGGTGAGTTTTAGATTTCGATTCTAGAACAAAAGTTCGTTTGATCAACTAAACTCAGTTGAGCGTATCCTCGAGAGAGGTGTGCTCATAAATCGGGAACCTCCATGGTCAAGTATTTTCTTAAGAGATTTAGAAGTTGTTCTTTTTATATTTTATTTTCCCAAGGTGATTCAAGGTTGAGTATTAACCTTTAACTCATCATTTTAAATAAGCTATTTCTCTTTCTCGCAACCAATCAACCACAATTTTTATTCGATAAAATAATAGAGATTTTCCGAAGTAATAGTACTTAACCGCCCCGAGTCTAATACGACCTTATTTTAATAACCTATACTACATTCGACTCGGTACACTTGCCGTTGTCGGTTGCGGATATAGTTTTGCGCATCAGTGATGCGGTTTCGGCAAGTGCACCGGTCGCACAAGTAATAAAGTTGGGAATAAGTCCCCGAATATCATCTTTCAAGAAATGTGCGTGGATTGTTTGATTCTTCGGATTGAGAAAATAATTACTATAGTGGATTAAAGGAAAAACAGGGCTTTGATTTTGGCTTCCTAAATTACTACACAGAAATAAAATGCGGGTAAAAACTCCGCTTCGCAAGGCGGGATGGATGCAACGGCCGCGATGCCATGCTTCAGTGAGCGGGTGAACAAGAGGGCTGGAGGATTACGTCGCTCCTCAAATCTTATAAACCACAAAGGATCTCACAAACATGAAATCACATAACTAAAACACAATGTTCATGATCATCATCCATAATAAGAAACATATCTAAGAAAACTCTGAAGCAAGCAAAGGGGAAAAGAGGAAACCGAAGCTCGAAGACTATGCTGAAGATTCTCGGCCGGAATCGACGGGTTGTCAAGCCTCGTCCGTGCTCGGTCTTCAGTTGCGTTCGGGGTCCGGAGGAGTTGTCACCTTCCTCTACTTTTACCCATCTTCTTTGTGGTCAAGCTAGCTTGAGGTATCTCTTGTTCTACTCCTAGAATGCAGCAGAAGCTCTCTGTCTATGGTGTTTTTGAGCTCAAGGATGATGGAGGAGTCCAAGGAGGGAGCTTTGGTGGAAGATTTGCAAGCCAAAGGTCACCGGAGCTCCTCCTAGGTCGAACGGTGGTGGAGCGGAAGAACTGGGCGAAAATGGCGAGCTCTCCAGCTTTTCCCGCCGGGAATTCCTTCTTCCAGCGGATTTCCTGCCATAAATACAGAAAAGTCATAAATTTAGTCACGCACGGGCGAACGCACGATCGTGCGTTGCTCATGCATTATTTAACGAATAAATTGGCTTGAGGAAGAAGAAGCAGCGCCCGTGCGATTTACTCACGCACGGGCGAATCCGCCCGTGCGCAAAAACGCACGAACAAATTCAGATTGGCTGAAAAACAGATGAAATAGGCGATCGTGCGTTTCCTTCGCGCACGGGCAGCCGCCCGTGCGTTCAAACGCATGACCAAATTCAGATCACCGGTTTTCTACCCAGAAGAAGGCGCACGACCGCAGTCGTCTGTGCGTCAAGAAAATGCACGACCGTGCGATATAAATAAACATGATTTCTGGGGTAAAATAGGGTGTTCCAACTACCTGTAAGAACAGCAATCCAGCTGGGAATACACCTCCAACACCAATCATACAGAGAACGGGGGTTGGGAGCACCATGTGCTTACCCCCAATATCATGGAGCGCAAATGCACACCCAAATAGGCTTAAAAGGAGCACAAAGCACGCAAGTGCGCATGAATGAGCATAAGTGAAATAGATGCAATAATAGCTCGAAAATGATGCACATGAGAGTGAAAATTAGCCCGATGAGTCCATCAAAGTGTATATAAATGGGACTCATCACACCCCCAAACTTAACCGTTTGCACGTCTCGGGCAAGCTACTTAGCTCTCCCGTCGGAACAATTGGATGTTAGAGCAGATTTGAGCGATAGAGATCCATCCGAAGTCGCATGCTCACGTGCGTAAAAATACGTTAGAATAGAATTTAACTCAAGATTATATTTAACTATTTATAGAATAGTAATTTGAAATCTAGTTTACTCGGATGGTGAATCCCGGTGAGTCTTTTGGTTGCGCACAAGGGACAATAGCGTGACTAATGAGTAGAGTATTACTCGAATCAAAATTCGGGACAATCTCCTAATAAATCCATCAAAGTCGGTGTCCATAGGCTTGCACGTTCACACTCTCTCTACTGCATGAGATGACTCATATCTAAAATCAATAAGACTTATTGGTTAAGATTTGGCTTAGGTTGAGTTTAGGTTAGATAAGTAGAAGAACGATGGGCAACGCACTCAACATAACCTGAGTACTCAAGAGTATAAAATCACCAATACAACAATTTCAAGAACCAGATAGCACCCCCAGACTTCAACTGAACACTAGGTGCGTGTTAAGCCAACCATACATTGTTTTACCGAGAGATTATACTTGAAAGTTCTTTTTGCACAATTATTTTTTTCTTTTTCTTTTTTTTCTCGACAAATAAATCTTTTGTAAGCACTTTATAAAATTCTCCTGTAGCTTTCTCAAAGCTGCCATACACACATAGATAACACCAAACGTGGTAGATATATAAACTTCTTTTCAAACTCATTTGTTGGTGTGAATATAGGTTTGGTCGTATGGCTTTGGTGACATTTAAGTGGAGCTAAGCAAGAAGGATAGGTAGGCTCAAGTGGGTTTGCAAAGGTGATTACATTGGTTAGGATTTCAAAAGCACAAACGGATTAAGAAACGGCCTACATCACGCTTCAAAACGAGTTATTCAACGCAATCGTTTCAAGAGTCGCCTAGTGCAAGTTCTAGCCACCAAGAAAGGTTATCATTCCTTCCGACCCTAGTAATAAGCTACTACTAATTCTGCTACACTCGACCCTATGCTACCGTTGGATTCACCGGATTCACCACTAGAGTAAAATAAATTGCAACTACTATAATTGAAATAATTAAATTATAACATTGAATTTTATTCTACTCTAATTGAATTTTATTCTACTCTAATTGAATTTCTAGGCGTGACGGGAGCACTCGACTAGAGCACTACTCGAGTCAACATTTTTCTCCACCCTCACTCCTACACTCACAATCCAATTCTTACGAGCGGGGAACCTCGCCGCAATACCCAATAAGCGTGCGCGATTAAGTACGCGTGAACTAGGTGCAAATGTATGCAATGTGTGCAAAAAAATTGAAAATCCTAACTCAGCACATTCTAACATGCTATGCAAAGTGCATGCACGTGCATAACTCGATCTCTCCCCCATACTTGATCACAATCCTATAAAATAAAGAATTCATGGATTAAGGAAAATAAGGGTAGAGTGGACCTATGCTCACGAATAAGCATGCCAGAAGTGCGGCAATTCCTTCTTTAAATTTCTCCTTCCTCATCCCCCGAGCGAGAGCTTAAACCTGCGATGTTAGCGTAAAACAAACAACAAAACATAATAAACACAAATCTGAACAAAAGATCGGAACCAAATGGTTCCCCCATGGGTTGTCTCCTAAGAAGCCCTTTTTTTACTGTCCTTAAGGTGGACCAAATACCTGTATTAATGCAAAGTTCATAAAGTGCAGAAGTTCTAAAGAAGAGTTCACACGCAAAGTTCTCAGAACACGAGAAGAAAAACATAACATCAGCTATAAGCACTTTTGTAGTGCCCGTCCCCAGTGGCTCGTAGGCTTTAGGGCCAAAATTGGTATCTCCCAATTTTCCCCTAGCCTCCGCCATCTTGCCACGGAGATCAGCGGAGCATGCACCACGCAATAGTCTCTCTTGTTTACGCTTCTCCACGGTTGGAGAGCGCCAACGTTGATAAGTTTCAGCATTTCCCACCTTGGTGATGGGTGGCATCACTTCCGTCGCCACGGTGGCAACTGGGTCAGCCTAAGAGATAGAACGTTTAGGAGGTTTGTTACATAATTCATTACAAGCTAACAATGGGACGTCGTCCCGAGTTACGTTCGACTCGACAGGTTCAGAAATGAGGTTCTCCTCCCTCTCCGAGTCACATTCTTTCCGACAGTCAACTTCTTCCTCCTCTCTGCTCGCCTGATCTTCTTCCTTTTCTTCGTTAAATGATCCTTCTTCTTCCCTGTTCTCTGCATTACTAAGTGATTCATCAATAATAAACTGGGGAGAGCAAAATAATGTTGCAGTTGCAATCTTGGGGCAAGCAGGGGATATTACCTTACTAGGTAAGATAACACACCCCACAGAGAAGTCCAAAGTGGCACCGCTCTCTTTCAAGAATGGTACTCCCAAGATGGGGATAGATTGATTCTCACGGGGGTCCCAATACTTGGAAATCGGCGACCACCACCTTCCCCTCGATTATGACTTCAACATTTCTTACTTCTCCCTCCGCCTGAATGATAGTCCCATTCGCAAGCACTAGGGACTTCCGGTCATCCGTGTTCATTTCAAGTTGCATTTTAGCTGCGTCATGTAGTGCAAGGACGTTGCGGGATGAACCAGAGTCACAAAAGGCAGCAATTTCAACATTATTTATGGAGCATGTTATTACCAACTCACTTGGGTTACCTACTTCCGCATCGGTGAGACTCTTCCCTTGATTAATTGGATTCTTTTCAGTGTTGCTGGGAAGGGCCCCTTGCAAACGCTCGGTCAGCAGTTGAGCCAATTGGCTCAATTGCGTCTCTAAGCTTCACATGGACGCGGTTTGGCTAACCATATTAGAGTTAGCGGCCTGCATGAATCTCTCCATCATTTCTTCAAGATTGCTCTTCTTGGGGGCTGGGCATTTTGTGTATAACCCGGTTGTGGTGGCCGCGGTTGGCTCCCGGAGGTTTGAGCATCGAATTGATGCGAGCCTCCTTGCCATCGTTGGCCAGGAAAGTTTTGTTTCCACGAGAAGTTCGGGTGATTCCTCACACCCGGGTTATAAGCATTATTAAAAGGTGCTCCACGATTTTGATCATTCATATAATTTATGCTTTCATCATAAGATACTTCGGTAGGTTGCTCACCTGTGAGACACTCATATGCATGATGCCCCGGGATTCCATAACCTTGACATGAGATGACCATCATTGGGGCAGGAGGAAGGGCAGACTTCTTAAGCAGCATGATATTTTCATAGGGTGTTGATGCCATCTCAGCAGATGCACCAGGTGTGCTCACCTCAAAGAGTCTCCGAGCATTCCTTGGGGCATTCCTTCCAGCAGTCCAAAATGAACTATGAATGGCAGTGTCCTGGATAATCTGCAATGCATCTTCGAGGGTATGGTTCATCAGAGTTCCGCCAGCAGCTGCGTCAATCATGGCCCTATAATTGGGCTCGATTGCAAAGTAGAAATTTTCCACTAGGCTCTACGGTTGCAGCTCATGCTGGGGGCATTTTCGGAGAAGGTCCATGAACCCTTCCAATGCCTCTGCGAGAATCTCCTGATCATGTTGTCGGAAGGTAGCGATTTCTCTCCTCAAGTTCACAACCTTGTCAACTGGGTGGAACTTTGTTAGAAATTTCGTTTGCAGAGCATCCCAAGTGGTGGCTGTACCGGGCGGTATCGTGTGAAGCCATGCTTTCGCCTTGTCTCGGAGGGAGAATGGAAACAGCCTGAGTTTCATCGTCTCATCAGCGATCCCAGCGTACCGAAATGTTCCGCAAATTTCTGCGAATTCAGCGAAGTGAAGATGGGGATTGACTAACCCGGAGAATTGGGCCTGATTGCGGATCTTATTCAGGATGGCCGGCTTTATCTCAAAGTTGTTGTTCGTGATGGCCAGGCCAAATTCGGGGTACACACTCCCAATAGTGGGCGTAGTGTACTCTCTCATGGTCCTGGGTCTCGGCCTAGACACTTCATTCTCATCGGCTGCCTGATCGGTGGCTGGTGCATTTCCCTCCCTGGGATTGATCTGATTTCCATTGGCGTCCATGGTTGCAGCAGCACGGAGACGCGCCCATAGGGTACGCTCTATTTCAGGGTCAAATGTTGCAACATCACCGGGGTCTCGTCTCTGCATACACACACCGAAAACAATAGAAAAAAAATAAACAACTCCTGTAACTATTAACTCAAACACCGAAATCAAACTACGCCTGCATTCCCCGGCAGCGGCGCCAAAAACATGATGTGGTTTCGGCAAGTGCACCGATCGCACAAGTAATAAAGTTGGGAATACGTCCCCGAATATCGTCTCTCAAGGAATGCGTGTGGATTGTTTGATTCTTCGGATTGAGAAAATAATTACTAGAGTGGATTAAAGGAAAAACAGGGCTTTGATTTTGGCTTCCTAAATTACTACACAGAAATAAAATGCGGGTCAAAACTCTGCTTCGCAAGGCGGGATGGATGCAACGGCCGCGATGCCGTGCTTCGGTGAGCGGGGTGAACGAGAGGGCTGGCGGATTACGACGCTCCTCAAATCTCATGAACCACAAAGGATCTCACAAACATGAAATCACATTAACTAAAACACAATGTTCATGATCATCATCCATAATAACAAACATATCTAAGAAAACTCTGAAGCAAGCAAAGGGGGGAAAAGAGGAAAACAAAGCTCGAAGACTATGCTGAAGATTCTCAGCCGGAATCGACGGGTTGTCAAGCCTCGCCCGTGCTCGGTCTTCAGTTGCGTCCAGGGTCCGGAGGAGCTGTCACCTTCCTCTACTTATACCCGTCTTCTTCGTGGTCTAGCTTGAGGTATCTCTTGTTCAACTCCTGGAATGCAACAGAAGCTCTCCGTCTATGGCGTTTTTGAGCTCAAGGATGATGGAGGAGGCCAAGGAGGGAGCTTTGGTGGAAGATTTGCAAGCCAAAGGTCACCGGAGCTCCTCTTAGGTCGAACGGTGGTGGAGCGGAAGAACTGGGCAAAAAATGGCGGCTCTCCAGCTTTTCCCGCCGGGGATTCCTTCTTCCAGTGGATTTCCTGCCTTAAATACTGAAAAGTCATAAATTTAGTCACGCACGGGCGAACGCACGATTGTGCGTTGCTCGTGCGTAATTTAACGAATAAATTGGCTTGAGGAAGAAGCAGCAGCGCTCGTGCAATTTACTCACGCACGGGCGAATCCGCCCGTGCACAAAAATGCACGGACAAATTCAGATTGGCTTAAAAACAGATGAAACAGGCGATCGTGCGTTTCCTTCACGCACGGGCAGCCGCCCGTGCGTTCAAACGCACGACCAAATTCAGATCACCGGTTTTCTACCCAGAAGAAGGCGCACGACCGCAGTCATCCGTGCATCAAGAAAATGCACGACCGTGCGATATAAATAAACATGATTTCTGGGGTAAAATAGGGTGATCCAACTACCTGTAAGAACAGCAATCCAGCTGGGAATACATCTTCAGCACCAATCAGATAGAGAACGAGGGTTGGGGAGCACCATGTGCTTACCCCCAATATCATGGAGCGCAAATTCACACCCAAACAGGCTTAAAAGGAGCACAAAGCACGCAAGTGTGCATGAATGAGCATAAGTGAAATAGATGTAATAATAGCTCGAAAATGATGCACATGAGAGTGAAAACTAGCCCGGATGAGTCCATCAAAGTGTATATAAATGGGACTCATCAGAATGTAATCTTCAAGAAAGCCTTCGACGCAATGGAGGTGGAGGCGAAGAGGGTGCAGGCCTCGGATGGGCTGTTGTTTGGATTTTTAGGAGAGAGGAAGGAGGTCGAGGGAGCAGTCGACCTCCAGGTGACATTGGGAGGGGTCCCGAGGAACTGCCGGTTCGTCATTGTCGACGCTCCGAGCAGTTATAATGCAATTTTCGGATGCCCTCTCATCAGCACCTTCCGGTGTGTTCCCTCGTTCTTCTCCCAGTGCTTAAAGTTCTATAGCGCGGGTCCGAATCCGCGGGGAAGCAAAGGTGGCAAGGCAGTGCTACGTGACTGCCATCAACACCATCTCCTAAATGATGGAGGCTGAGAAGGTAGACAAGGAGATATGGAGGCCGGAGGGGCCAGGAGACGAGAAGAAGGTAGAAGAGGAAGGAGAAGGCGGCATCCAAGAAGAGGAGATGAGAAGGCTCGGGAATAGCATGTCGAGCCCATGGAGGTGGAGGCTGCGGTGGAAAAGGAGACCCTGGACGAAGGGGGAAAGACAGGGGAAGATGGGAGGAGCCGTCCCGGCTTGAGGTGGCAGAAGAAATAGTCGAGATGGAGGTAATCACCCTGGAGGGGAAAGTGGAGAAGGTGCGAGTCAGCGGGGGCCTTGGCCCTGAGGACAGGGAGAAAAAGTTGGAGTGCATCCAGAAGAGCGTGCACATCTTCACATGGAGCACAGCCGATATGTCGGGCATCGACGCAGACGTGACCTACCACCGACTCAACCTCGAGCTAGGAACTCGCCCATTCGCCAGAAGAGGAGGGTCATTGCCGACAAGCTAGAGGGGCCAATCCGAGAGAAAGTGGAGAAGCTCCTCAAAGCAGGTTTTATCTCGGAGATTAAGTATCCAGGTTGGGTCTCCAATGTTGTCATGGTAAAAAAAGGCGATGGCCGCTGGAGAATGTGTATCGATTTTTCACTGTTAAACAAAGTCTGCCCTAAGGATTGTTATCCTTTGCCTCGGATCGACGCGCTGGTTGACTCAGCCGTTGTTGGTTTTCTATAATGAGTTTTGTAGATGCTTTTTCAGGTTATCATCAGATCAGGATGCACCAAGACGTCAATGATGTCGCCTTCATCACGAGAGAGGGGTGCTACTGCTATAAGATGATGCCATTTGGGCTAAAAAATGTAGGGGCGATGTACCAAAGGATGATGGACCGAGTCTTCCGGGATCAAAGGGGAAGGAACTTGGAGGTATACGTGGACGACCTCATGGTGAAAAGCAAGGATGTGAGCTCCCACATCCAGGACCTTGAAGAGACCTTTGCCACCCTGCGCAGGTTCAAGATGAGGTTGAACCCTTCAAAGTGTATCTTCGGCGCCGGCAAGGGGAAGTTTCTGGGTCACCTCCTTACCCCGGCGGGGGTGGAGCCTAACCCAGACAAGGTGAAAGCCATAATGGAATTAGGATCCCCTTGGAACGCTAAGGAAGTCCAGCGCCTGACCGAAAAGCTAGCAGTGTTAAGTAGGTTTCTCTCCCGGGCAGGTGAATAATGCTCCCCTTTTTCAAGGTGTTGCGGGGCAATCAAAAATTCGAGTGGACAAAGGAGTGTGAGGAGGCCTTCCAAGCCTTAAATAATCAACTCACCAAGGCTCCGCTGCTCCAGGGCCCTATGGAGGGGGAGAGTCTGTCCTTGTATCTCGGAAGAGGGTAAGAAGAAGCTGCCCATCTACTACGTGAGTAGGGTTCTGAAGAAGGCGGAGCTCCGGTACCCAATTTTAGAAAAGTTGGCATTCGCTCTGGTCATCTCAGCCAGGAAGCTCAGGCCGTATTTCCAGGCCCATTCAATCCAAGTAGTGACTGACCACCCTCTTCACAAAATCTTCGAGGGGTTAGAACATTCAGGGAGACTCGCGAAGTGGTCGGTGGAGCTGAGTGAGTTTGACATCATCTTCGTCCCGCGGCTATCAATGAAGGCTCAAGTCGTGGCAGATTTCATGGCGGACTATGTGGTTGAGATGGAAGAAGAGCAGGCCTTCATCCCATCCCCTGGAAGCTGTTGGTGGACGGGGCTTCAGGAAGGATCTCCCTGGGAGGGGAGTGGTATTAGAAAGCCCCCATGGAGTGAAATTGAGCAAGCGCTAGTGATACATTTTCCCATCACCAACAACCAGGCGGAATACGAGTCTGTGATCGTCGGCTTACGTCTGGCTCAGGAATTGAGGGTTCACGATGTGGAAGTCCTCACAGATTCACTAATAATAGCCTCATAAGTCAAGGGCAAGTTCGAGGCAAGAGAGCCCACACTCATGAGGTATCTAGCTAAAGTGAGGGGTCTCATCAGAACGTTCAAGACATTCTCCATCAGGCACATACCAAGGGAAGAGAGTACCCCAGCGGATCGGCTGGCCAAGCCCGGTCCTCAGGCGGGAGGGACCTTGATGGATTTTTTCGCCTATCGATCGAGGAAGCGGAACTCATGGAAATAGAATAGCGACCCTCGTGGAAGGGCCCTTTCATGACCTTCCTGACAACAGGCAAGTTTCCAGAAGAGGTTCCGGACCAAAGGCGCTTCAGGTACAAGTCCGCCTACTACGTGCTTCATGAGGGGGACTTGTATCGGAAGACTCTCTCGGGACTCTTAGCATGATGCATATCTGAGGAGGAGGTCCCGAGGGTCCTGGAGGAGGTTCACTCCGGCGAATGTGATTGTCATTCAGGGAGTAGAACATTGGAGGCGAGGATAGTGAGGCAGGGGTATTTCTGGCCGACCCTGAGCAAGAATACATCGGAGTTCGCCAAGAAGTGCCAGAAGTTACAGTTGTTCGCCCCGCTTCAACTTTTGCCGGCTCAGAGGTTAAGGAGCATCACGGCACCATGGCCCTTCGCCATATGGGGGATGGATCTGGTAGTCCCTTTCCCTCAGGCTAGTGGGCAAAGAAGGTTCCTCTTAGTCATGATCGACTACTTTTCTAAGTGGTTGGAGGATAAGGCTTTGGCCAAGGTCACCTCCCAAGTAATCCGCAACTTCGTATGGAGGGAGATCATCTGCCGACATGGGCTTCCACAATCCATAGTCATGGATAATGGCCCGCAATTCGCCAGCGAAGAGTTCATGAGCTTCTGTAGTCAGTTGGGGATAGACCTCAGGTTCGCATCCGTCCATCACCCCGGGAGCAACGGGCAGGTGGAGGCGGCAAACAAGATCATAGTGAACCTGCTCAAAAAGAAAGTGGAAAACTTGAAGGGAGTTGTGTAGAGAAACTCCTTCAGTCCTATGGGCACTGAGGACTACGCCCAACACCGCCACGGGAGATACCCGTTCAAGCTCTCTCACGATTGTGAGGTTGTTATCCCCGTGGAATTTGAAGTCGAGACACCACGGATAAGGGTCGCTAAGGAGGGTGATGAAGAATGGAGAGCAGGGAACGAGGAGGAGCTGCGGCTCTCCCTTGATCTGATCGAGGAGGTCCGGGATCTCGCCGACATTCGACAAGAGGAAGTCAAGCAGCGGATGGCCAAGTACTTTGACAAGCACGCCAAGATCAAGCAATTCAAGAAGGGGAATCTCGTGTTAAAAAAGGTCAACGCAGACGGAAGGTCTGCCGCGGTAGGAAAGCTCAGTCCTAATTGGGAGGGACCCTACGTCGTGGAAGAAGCTTGAAGATAGGGGATACCACCTCCAGGATGTAGATGGCGAGTCCATCGGTCACACGTAGAGCGGTGATGACTTGAAGCGCTTGTGCCCTTAAGATCATATGGCAAAATACTTAACTCTGTAAACTTCATTCCTCTTTTATATCTATGTACAATAGCTTGTGAGGTGAGGTTCGAAAGGTTCAAAGGTTGGCCCCAAGCAGACCCGCTGACTAGGCTTTCATCTAGCTGGCAGGGCCGTAGGCTCACTCGCTGGCAGGTTCGTAAGATTCAAAGGTTGGCCTGAGCAGACCCGCTAACCAGGCTCTCATCTAGCTGGCAGGGTCGTAGGCTCACTCGGTGGCAGGTTCACAAGATTCAAAGGTTGGCCCCGAGCAGACCGCTAACCAGGCTCTCATCTAGCTGGAAGGGTCGTAGGCTCACTCTGTGGCAGGTCCGAAAGGTTCAAGGGTTGGCCCCGAGCAGACCCGCTGACCAGGCTCTCATCTAGCTGGCAGGGCCGTAGGCTCACTCAGTGGCAGGTTCGAAAGATTCAAAGGTTGGCCCCGAGCAAACTCGCTGACCACGCTCTCATCTAGCTGGCAGGGTCGTAGGCTCACTCGGTGGCAGGTTCGCAAGATTCAAAGGTTGGACCCAAGCAGACCCGCTGACGGTCTCTCATCTAGCTGGCAGGGCTGTAGGCTCGCTCGGTGGCAGGTTCAAAAGGTTCAAAGGTTGGCCCCGAGCAGACTCGCTGACCAGGCTCTCATCTAGCTAGCAGGATCGTAGGCTCACTCGGTGGCAGGTTCGCAAGATTCAAAGGTTGGCCCCGAGCAGACCTGCTGACCAGGCTCTTATCTAGCTGGCAGGGCCATAGGCTCACTCAGTGGCAGGTCCGAAAGGTTTAAAGGTTGGTCCCGAGCAGACCCGCTGACCAGGCTCTCATCTAGCTGGCAGGGTCGTAGGCTCACTCGGTGGCATGTTCGCAAGATTCAAAGGTTGGCCCGAGCAGACCCGCTTACTAGGCTCTCATCTAGCTGGCAGGGCCGTAATCTCACTCAGTGGCAGTTCAAAAGGTTCAAAGGTTGGCCCGAGCAGACCCGCTGACTAGGATCTCATCTAGTTGGCAGGGTCGTAGGCTCACTTGCTGGCAGGTTCGTAAGATTCAAAGTTTTGCCCGAGCAGACCCGCTGACCAGGCTCTCATCTAGCTGGCAGGGCCGTAGACTCACTCGGTGGCAGGTTCACAAGATTCAAAGGTTGGCCCCGAGCAAACCCGCTGACCAGGCTCTCATCTAGCTGGCAGGGCTGTAGGCTCACTCAGTGGCAGGTTCGAAAGATTCAAAGGTTGGCCCCGAGCAGACTCGCTGACCAGGCTCTCATCTAGCTGGCAGGGTCCTAGGCTCACTCGGTGGCAGGTTTGCAAGATTCAAAGGTTGGCCCCTAGCAGACCCGCTGACCAAGCTTTCATCTAGCTGGCAGGGTCGTAGGCTCACTCGGTGGCAGGTTCGCAAGATTCAAAGGTTGGCCCCGAGCAGACCCGCTGACCAGGCTCTTATCTAGCTGGTAGAACCGTAGGCTCACTCGGTGGCAGGTTCGAAAGGTTCAAAGGTTGGCCTCGAGCAGACCCGCTGACCAGGCTCTCATCTAGCTGGCAGGGCCGTAGGCTCACTCGGTGGCACGTTCGCAAGCTTCAAAGGTTGGCCTAGAGCAGACCCGCTGACCAGGCTCTCATCTAGCTGGCAGGGTCGTAGGCTCACTCGGTGGCAGGTTTGAAAGATTTAATGGTTGGCCCGAGCTGACCCGCTGACCAGGCTCTCATCTAGCTGGCAGGGTCGTAGGCTCACTCGGTGGCAGGTTCGTAAGATTCAAAGGTTGGCCCCGAGCAGACACGCTGACCAGACTCTCATCTAGCTGGCTGGGTCGTAGGCTCACTCGGTGGCAGGTTCAAAAGGTTCAAAGGTTGGCCCCGAGCAGACCTGCTGACCAAGCTCTCATCTAGCTGACAGGGTCGTAGGCTCACTCAGTGGCAGGTTCGCAAGATTCAAAGGTTGGCCCCGAGCAGACCCGCTAACTAGGCTCTCATCTAGCTGGCAGGGTCGTGGGCTCACTCGGTGGCAGGTTCAAAAGGTTTAAAGGTTGTCCAAGAGTAGACCCACTGACCAGTCTCTCATCTAGCTGGCAGGGTCGAGGGCTCACTCAATGGTGACCCATGAGGAAGGTAAGGTAAGAAAGAAAAATCCAACGCGAAAAAGTGACAAAATGCAAGTCCCAGTATAGGGTCGATGAATGGTGTCCATCATGAAGGACACACTCGCCGACGAATGATATCGCTTGAGAAAGACACTCGCGC
>JAWHQI010002035.1:0-47545 GCA_033032865.1 Dactylorhiza incarnata | reverse complement strand
CCCCCCCCCCCCCCCCCCCCCCCCCCCCCCCCCCCCCCCCCCCCCCCCCCCCCCCCCCCCCCCCCCCCCCCCCCCCCCCCCCCCCCCCCCCCCCCCCCCCCCCCCCCCCCCCCTCATTCAGTTTACTATTCGCAGTCCAGTTTGGCTATTCGCAGTCCAGTGGTCTGCATTTAGCGTTTCAGAACAGCGGGATTCAGCTACCCGCAGCCCAACTCAGGGGTATTTTGGTAATCTGACAGACCAGTTTTTGGCTATTTGCAGCCCAACTTCAAAAATCCTATAAATAGGACCAAGGGGGCACCATTTGGAGAGAGGTCTCATCCTAGGCTAGCTCTCTCCTTCTCCCTCTCCCTCCCCAAGTCTCTCTAGGGGGTGAGGAGAGGCTCCAGTGGTGCCCAAGCTTAGTAGTGGCTTGGGAGGGGAAGTTCCAAGGGGACTTCCGGGTACGTGGCGGGACCTCCCCGTTAAGTCCTTGGTCCAGTTCTTAGTTCCGACACCTTCAACCTAGAGCTCTCCCTTGGGGGAAGTAAGGGTTGGTCGCCCCTCAGCCTCGTTGAGGGCCCCGAACTCCACAGAGACCGAGTAGTCGGTTTCAACATTTATGGTTGCGGTGAGCGTGGAGAGTGACCGATTCAAGAAATCCTCAAGATGAGCTCCATGGGCGGAGGTGGAGGAAGTTCCGACCCGGGTCACTCGTAGCCCCCGGTAGATGGGGGGATGTTGGAGATGTTCGAAAATTTTAGGCAAGAGGTCCTGCAGACCTTACATGTGACTCTCGCCTCGATAGGCGAAGGCAGGAGAGGAAGTGGTTCAGAGGTCTCGCCCCAACAGGAGGGTGAGATCCCTCTCGACCAACCAGCCAGAGAGGAGGTACTAGGAGGGGGGGAGTGGGGAGGTGCCAGACCCCCACTCACCCAACTCCAAAGGGGGGAGTGGGGAGGCGCCAGGCCCCCACTCGCCCAGCCCCAAGGGGGCGAGCTCAGTAGAGGGGCACCCTCCCGGCTCGCCCAGCCCCCAAGGGGGGCGAGCAGAGGAGGTCCTTTTTCTGAGATGATCCTCTCAGCCCCGATTTCGGGGGGGGGGGGGGGTTCAAGGGAGCAGAGATTTCTCACTACTTCGGCAAGGATGACCCTGTCCTGCACCTGCAGTAGTTTGAGGATATGGTCTCCATCATGCCCATGTCGGACGCTTTCAGGTGTCGACTCTTTGCGACAACCCTGAAGGAAAAGGCTAGACAGTGGTTCCACCAGCTCCCTGCGGGATCCATCTATGCCTTCAAAGACTTACGTCGAGGTTTCCTGCTGCGCTTCTCGACATCAAGGAAGAGGAAGAAAGATGCCGAAGCACTTTTCAAGGTCGAGCAAGAGCCAGAGGAGTCGCTGGCTCAATATCTGGAACGGTTCAGGGAAGAGGTTCACCTCGTCGAAGAGGTGCCCGGGTACACCCTCAAGCTTGCATTCACGTTGGGGCTGCGGGAGGGCTTCTTCAAGGCGGACCTCAAGAGGAGGGCTCCTTTGTCTTTTGAGGAGTTGATGGAAAGGGTGGCCGAAGAAGTTGAAAGTGAAGAGGCCAACCCGAAGTTCACAAGAAGGCTGTCCAAGCTGAGTGAGTCGGAGGCAATGCAGCAGGGGGGGAAGAGCAAAGGCCCCCAAGAGGAAGTTCGACCAGGAGGAAGACAACTTCCAAGAAGAGGGGACCGACCTCCCAGGATGGAGGCAGGGACCGAAAGCACCCTCTCCACCACCCCAGCAAGCCATGGTGATATGCCACAGAAGAAGAAGAAATCGTTAGGGGAGGAAGAAGGAGCGTCCGAGTGGAGTTACCTTACTGTGACTTCCATCAGGAGGAAGGCCACGCGACATCCGCCTGCCCGAGTTCTTGGAAATGAGAGAGGCGAGGGGCCCGAGGCCGCAATGTCAACAACCAGAGGAGGTCGAGGAGGACCATGCCTGGGAGTAGAAGTCCGAGTCCCGGTCTCCGTGCTTTGTTTTTTCTTTAAGTCCATGTAGTAGGAGAGAGTGTTTCCCTACTTAGTTTTTCTTGCATGTAACCGAATGATTAATGAAATGAAAGTTTTTTGAAGTATTTTTCCCCTTGGATGGTTCCGCTGACCGGACTCTCACTAGACGGCAGGCCAGGTTGACCTCCTAGGGAGGATAAGAGATGTTCCTCTCGGATGGTTCCGCTGACCGGGCTCACACTAGACGGCAGGCCAGGTTGACCTCCCAGGGAGGTTAAGTGATTGTTCCCCTCGGATGGTTCCGCTGACCGGGCTCTCACTAGACGGCGGGACAGGTTGACCTCCTAGGGAGGATAAGAGATGTTCCCCTTGGATGGTTCCGCTGACCGGGCTCTCACTAGACGGCAGGACAGGTTGACCTCCTAGGGAGGATAAGAGATGTTGCCCTTGGATGGTTCCGCTGACCGGGCTCTCACTAGACGGCAGGACAGGTTGACCTCCTAGGGAGGATAAGAGATGTTCCCCTCGGATGGTTCCGCTGACCGGGCTCACACTAGACGGCAGGCCAGGTTGACCTCCCAGGGAGGTTAAGTGATTGTTCCCCTCGGATGGTTCCGCTGACCGGGCTCTCACTAGACGGCAGGACAGGTTGACCTCCTAGGGAGGATAAGAGATGTTCCCCTTGGATGGTTCCGCTGACCGGGCTCTCACTAGACGGCAGGACAGGTTGACCTCCTAGGGAAGGATAAGAGATGTTCCCCTTGGATGGTTCCGCTGACCGGGCTCTCACTAGACGGCAGGACAGGTTGACCTCCTAGGGAGGATAAGAGATGTTCCCCTCGGATGGTTCCGCTGACCGGGCTCACACTAGACGGCAGGCCAGGTTGACCTCCCAGGGAGGTTAAGTGATTGTTCCCTCGGATGGTTCCGCTGACCGGGCTCTCACTAGACGGCAGGACAGGTTGACCTCCTAGGGAGGATAAGAGATGTTCCCCTCGGATGGTTCCGCTGACCGGGCTCACACTAGACGGCAGACCAGGTTGACCTCCTAGGGAGGTTAAGTGATTGTTCCCCTCGGATGGTTCCGCTGACCGGGCTCTCACTAGACGGCAGGACAGGTTGACCTCCTAGGGAGGATAAGAGATGTTCCCCTTGGATGGTTCCACTGACCGGGATCTCACTAGACGGCAGGACAGGTTGACCTCCTAGGGAGGATAAGAGATGTTCCCCTTGGATGGTTCCGCTGATCGGGCTCTCACTAGACGGCAGGACAGGTTGACCTCCTAGGGAGGATAAGAGATGTTCCCCTTGGATGGTTCTGCTGATCGGGCTCTCACTAGACGGCAGGACAGGTTGACCTCCTAGGGAGGAAAAGAGATGTTCCCCCTCGGATGGTTCCGCTGACCGGGCTCACACTAGACGGCAGGCCAGGTTGACCTCCCAGGGAGGTTAAGTGATTGTTCCCCTCGGATGGTTCCGCTGACCTGGCTCTCACTAGACGGCAGGCCAGGTTGACCTCCCAGGGAGGTTAAGTGATTTTTCCCCTCGGATGGTTCCGCTGACCGGGCTCTCACTAGACGGCAGGCCAGGTTGACCTCCCAGGGAGGTTAAGTGATTTTTCCCCTCGGATGGTTCCGCTGACCGGGCTCTCACTAGACGGCAGGCCAGGTTGACCTCCCAGGGAGGTTAAGTGATTTTTCCCCTCGGATGGTTCCGCTGACCGGGCTCTCACTAGACGGCAGGCCAGGTTGACCTCCCAGGGAGGTTAAGTGATTTTTTACCCTCGGATGGTTCCGCTGACCGGGCTCTCACTAGACGGCAGGCCAGGTTGACCTCCCAGGGAGGTTAAATGATTTTTACCCTCGGATGGTTCCGCTGACCGGGCTCTCACTAGACGGCAGGCCAGGTTGACCTCCTAGGGAGGTTAAGTAATTTTTCCCCTCGGATGGTTCCGCTGACCGGGCTCTCACTAGACGGCAGGCCAGATGACCTCCCAGGGAGGTTAAGTAATTTGTTCCCCTCGTTAGCTGACAGGGTAGGGAGGCCCCTCGGGGAGGTTAAGTGTTTTTACCCCCGAGGTAGCTCCGCTAGCCGGGCTCTCACCAGTCGGCAAGGTTGAGGGACCCCTCGGGGAAGTTATGTATTTTCCGAGATATCACCGATAATCGGGTTCCCAGCGACACTCGTCGAATATGCAGGGTTGGACATTTCTTTCTAAGCGTGAGCCACGCTCGAAAAGAGCGGGGATTGTGTACAACCCCGATATCCGCCGAGTACTCCCAAGGATCCGGGGGAGGCAGTTTGGTAGCATCGAACCACGCAGAAAGAGCGGCAAGGGCGGAGAGGGGGAGGGGGTCTCGCCCCCCTCTCGCCCAAGAGGTTGGGACGGAGAGGGGGAGGGGGTCTCGCCCCCCTCTCGCCCAAGCGGCAGGGGCGGAGAGGGTGAGGGGCTCTCGCCCCCCCCTCTCGCCCAAGCGGCAGGGGCGGAGAGGGGGAGGGGGTCTCGCCCCCCCCCCCCCCCCCCCCCCCCCCCCCCCCCCCCCCCCTCTCGCCCAAGAGGTTTGGGGCGGAGAGGGGGAGGGGTCTCACCCCCCCCCCCCCCCCCCTCTCGCCCAAGAGGTTGGGGCGGAGAGGGGGAGGGGGTCTCACCCCCCCCCCCCCCCCTCTCGCCCAAGAGGTTGGGGCAGAGAGGGGGAGGGGGTCTCGCCCCCCCTCTCGCCCAAGAGGTTGGGGCGGAGAGGGGGGAGGGGGTCTCGCCCCCCCTCTCGCCCAAGCGGCAGGGGCGGAGAGGGGGAGGGGGTCTCGCCCCCCCTCTCGCCCAAGAGGTTGGGGCGGAGAGGGGGAGGGGGTCTTGCCCCCCTCTCGCCCAAGAGGTTGGGGCGGAGAGGGGGAGGGGGTCTCGCCCCCCCTCTCGCCCGGGGGAGCCCCCCCCCCCCCCCCCCCCCCCCCCCCCCCTCATCCAGTTTACTATTCGCAGTCCAGTTTGGCTATTCGCAGTCCAGTGGTCTGCATTTAGCGTTTCAGAACAGCGGGATTCAGCTACCCGCAGGCCAACTCAGGAGTATTTTGGTAATCTGACAGACCAGTTTTTGGCTATTTGCAGCCCAACTTCAAAAGTCCTATAAATAGGACCAAGGGGGCACCGTTTGGAGAGAGGTCTCATCCTAGGCTAGCTCTCTCCTTCTCCCTCTCCCTCCCCAAGTCTCTCTAGGGGGTGAGGAGAGGCTCCAGTGGTGCCCAAGCTTAGTAGTGGCTTGGGAGGGGAAGTTCCAAGGGGACTTCCGGGTACGTGGCGGGACCTCCCCGCTAAGCCCTTGGTCCAGTTCTTAGTTCCGACACCTTCAACCTAGAGCTCTTCCTTGGGGGAAGTAAGGGTTGGTCGCCCCTCAGCCTTGTTTTTATTAATTTATTTGTTGAATATTATTATATATTCAATTAATCCAAGGCATTTGAATTTATAAAAAGAAAAAATGGAACACAAAGATTTGCATGTCTTTTAATATTAATTATATCCACCACTATTAAGAAAGTGAAAGAAATTAAGTAAAATATTTTTGAATAAATAAACAGCTCTTGCAATGAGGGACATGTTATTAAATGATTAATTTAATTTTATTATGTTTTACCTAAATACAAAAATTATAATTCAATTTCCTTATATTTAATTAAAGATTATTATGGTGGTATTGTTATATATAGTAATAATAGTTGAAAGAATATAAGATTAGTTAAAAGTTATTATATTTACCTAAATATAGGTAAATATAATTTCCTTATATTAAATGATAAATTATTATAGCTTTTTATAGTAATAATAATTGAAAGAATAAAATATTAGTTAAATTTTATTAATATAGTTTAATGTCCATATATTCTTGTAATTAAAGAATATTATGGTGTGTTATGCATAATAAATTACAAATATTTAGGTGATATAGTAGTAATTAGTAAATGCATAATATGCTAGCAAGATTCTCATAAAAAAATTTAAGGGATTGAGATATTTTTATCATTTATAGAAAATGTCATGAATACTAGAAATAAAAGGGAGGTTCATTATTCACTGCATATTTTTTGAGGAGATAATTAAATGCTTCTATTCTTATATCTGATCCCTATAAATACAAAGAAATGTTACAACAAAACATTGCGAGACAAGCACTCTATTATAGGCTTTGGATGGGTAAGCTGGGATTGTACTCTGAGCCTTAAACTTATTCCTTTCTTTTAGTGAGAAGAAGTGATATGGTCTTTGAGGCTATAGTTCTCTCCCATCTAACCCATCTCCAAAGGAATTTTTTTTAATATTCCAGATAACTTTCTGTGTGGAAAAAGGTATATTTTTTTCTTGCAATATAATAATATTTTAGAAAAGAAGTTTACTATTTTATTCAATTCTCTTGTAGGCTCTGTTTGGCTTGGCGGTCGTAAACTCGGTGGTTATGAACAGTCGTTCGTGAACAGCCGATCTCACATATAAGGAACTTCATCTACTTTTATGTTCAAAAAAGTAGTTTTATTTTCTTTGTGGTGATCATAACCGTTGACATGTCAAACATATACATTCTATGACGGTAGTGTTTTTGTCCAAACTCACCGGAGTAGAAACGCCGTTTCAGGCGGCGGTGGCGCTCATCAACACAGTGGTCATGAATTATCGTTTGTGAACGCCGTTTCGGGTTGCCTGAGATGTTGACAATTAAAGGATTAGTTTTTTTTTTTTAATTTGAACGAGACCTTACCAAGGTTTTCAGAATCGGATCGGTCAATGAACCGGATGAACGAAAGGTTCAAAATTCGTTCGGCTGAATCCGTTCGCCCGGGGTTGAACCGTAAATACATAAAAACTATAAAAATATTAAAAAAATATATTAATCTAATGATAAAATAAACTTAATACATTATTATATTCATCATCAAAAAAATTCAGCATTATCATGTACCTTCACGTACTCTAATTTATATTCATATATCGATTCCACCTAATTAAAATATTATACTATACATAATTGTTATACCACCCATAAAGGCCTTGGGGTGCGTCTAAAGGAAGCACCACTGAAGAGAGATGGGGTCGGCAGTCAACACGCAATCGCCCGAATCAAAGAAACCGAGCCCGCCATTTCCGCCGCCCACCGCCAGAAACAGAGCGCGCGCAAGCGCGTGCGCTGCCGCGCGCACAATAGCGCGCGAGCAGCGCCCCCCGTCGCGGGGGAACGGCCCCGCCGCACCCCCCTCGGGGTGCGGCTCGCGCGGAGCCGCACCCCTCAAGGGGTCCGGCCAAGCCGCACCCCCCTTGGGGGTGCGGCCCAGCCGCACCCCCCATGGGGGTGCGGCCAAGCCGCACCCCCCATGGGGGTGCGGCCCAGCCGCACCCCTTGGGGGGTGCGGCCAAGCCGCACCCCCTTGGGGGTGCGGCCCAGCCGCACCCCTCAAGGGGTGCGGCCAAGCCGCACCCCCTCAAGGGGTGCGGCCAAGCCGCACCCCCCATGAGGGTGCGGCCCAGCCGCACCCCCCAAGGGGTGCGGCCAAGCCGCACCCCCCCGGGGTGCGACTCCGCCGCACCTCCCATGGGGTGCGGCCCAACCGCACCCCTCAAGGGGTGCGGCCAAGCCGCACCCCCCCGGGTGCGCCTCCGCCGCACCTCCCATAGGATGCGGTCCGGCCCCCTTCCCTCGCCTTTTTCTGTAGGGGGGCTCGCAAGGGGCCCTGCCGCAGTCGCGCCCTCTCGTCAGGTGCGTCAGATCTCAATTCCTATTAGGGGGACAACTCCCCGCTCCACCGTTCGCTCGGAACACCTCCGCGCTTACGCGCGCCCAGAACACTGCTAAGCGCGCTCAAAGCGCTTCCATGTTCGTTGCGCGCTCAGAGCACTTTAGCGCTCACGCGCGCTCAGAACGCTTCCGAACACGTTCGGGAGCGTTCTCACTTTTTGTCTTTCAGGCATCTCACTTTTTGTCTTTCCGGCTTCTCACATTTTGGGTTTCAGGCTTCTCACTTTTCAGGAACAGTTAGTCGCCTTTTTCACCTCCAACGGAACTGCCCGAACTGCCCAAACTGCCCAAGCTGCCCGAAGGGCAAGGTGGTCATTTACGAAAAATAGTGATCCGAGGGCCCCGAACCGGAGAATATGATTCGTCCACCGAGCATTTATGGAAACTGCCAACGGCAAAATTACCGGGCCGCCCCCGGCAAAAACTATAAAAGGAGCCCCATGGCTTCATTGGAGGAGACCGGGACTTCTGGACTCGGGAGAGCTCCTTGCAGACTTTTGCGGAATTCTCCTTCGGCACTTGAAGATCTCCTTCGGGACTTGAAGATCTCCTTCGGGACTTGAAGATCTTCATCTTCCAGAAAGGCGACGAGCAGTTCTCAGAAGAGAAAGGCGTCTGGCCTTCCCGCTTCCGAAAGGCGACAAGCATTTCTCAGAAGGAAAAGGCGACTAGCCTTCTCACTTCCAGAAAGGAGACGAGCAGTTCTCAGAAGAGAAATGCGACTGATCTTCGTCTTCCAGAAAGGCGACGAGCATTCTCAGAAGGAAAAGGCGACTGATCTTCGTCTTCCAGAAAGGCGACGAGCATTCTCAGAAAGAAAAGACGACTGGCCTTCCCGCTTCCGAAAGGCGACTAGCAGTCTCAGAAGGGAAAAGGACTTAGTTTTTTCGAGAGGTGGCCTGTCACCCTCGAAGCTCTCTTTCTCCAAGTATTGTAACGAGCAGCGGCTTGTCGCGCTCGAGTTCTAGCTTCCAAGTTGTAGCTCCTCCAGAAGATAGGGAAGTTTGGCCGGCACAGCTCCGGTCGCGTGGTTTTTTACCCTTTCCGGGTTTTCCACGTTAAAAAGTCTCTGCGTACTCATCGAACCTCTAAATTGACTGTTTGCGCGCTTAGCTCGCTCACGAGCTGAGGCGGTTCAAGTGAACGGTCTACCAAGAGCCCTAAGCGTTCCGCAACAATAATTAATTATGTTTACTTATTTTTTATAATTAGTATTTGATTAAAACTCATGTAAATAAAAATGCATCAACCATATATGAAGGCTAAGTTCACTTCCTTGAAGTAAGTTTTTAGAACCGTGATATGTGCAGCCCAAATTTGACTAGGTGCAAACCCATAAAATATTAGAAATTTAGGTCTAATTTAAAACCCCTCTTTTCTCCATCCCACTAGGTGCAGCCCGCTCCCGAAATTCGCCCCTTTCTGCTTCCGCGACTTTCTGCTTCGACGCCGACGCCGACCTCCCACACTTCCCGTGTGACGCCCAGCCCGCCTCCTGCTCTCCTATCACCGCCGGCCAGCCCCGCCGCAGGTTCAGATCACAGCATACGAGTCTCAACGAAAGTGCTCCAAGCGGACGGGCCAGATCTCAACACAACACGAGGTTCTCGAGAACGACACCGGCACACATCACCGTGGTTTCTCTACCATTTCCGTCCAGCGCCTACGCTTGAGGTTGCCGGGTAGGAGGAAGAAGAAGCCAGTTCGGGTTTATATGGACGGGTGTTTTGACATGATGCATTATGGACACTGCAACGCCCTCAGGCAGGCGCGGGCGCTCGAAGACGAGCTCGTCGTCGGTGTGGTCAGCGATGAGGAGATCATCGCAAACAAGGGCCCACCTGTTACGCCAATTGAGGAACGGTCGGTGCTTTTCCTTCCTTTTTCTCTCCTAGGTCTAACCTTTCATTGCTCTTCATGTTTTTTTTTTCTTTCTTGCCGTTTACTGATTTGATTATGAATTTATTTTGGTTGACGGAGTTAGTCTTTCTTAGTTCCTGTTACTCCGTTTTTAGGATGTTTCTTTATGTTTCTATAACTGTTTAGTTGGATTCTTACATGTGCTAATGAAGATTATTACTTTTATGCAGGCTGCTACTAACGATAACATGAAGTTTTGGAGGCACAAAATGATGGAACAAGGCTTTACAAAGTATTTTGTTGTGTGAAAGTGATACAACTAATTTTTAGCATTAACTAAAATGATTGTAACACTGCTACAAAATGATGGAAACTTTGATTTTGTTTTTTTTTTTTAAATTTTTTTTGGTTTGCACATAACACAATGGTTTGCACTTATAATTCTATGGTTTGCACATAACCGTGGTTTGCACATAGCGAACTTTGGTTTGCACATAATTCTTCAGTTTTTAAGATGAGTGGAAGTTATCAAACATTTTATTCATTAGTACAAATAGCCAAAGCAATTTATCACCGGGCCATCTACCGCCGCCACCCATCGACCACGTAGGCTGGTGGAAAACCTTGGAGAGTGATTATTGTAAGGGAGTTTGTGACCCAGTGATGTCACCGTATCTGGCGCGGCTGCAACACGAGTCGAATTGGCGATAAAAAGCTCCGGCGAGCGCGAGGTGGCCTAGTTGGGTACTCTGTTTTGTTTATAGGGGATTTATTAGTTTTGTATTATGAGCATTTCTTTTGGAGGGGCATAGTAGTCTTTTGTAAGCCGGTATCTAAGGCATGCATATGTTGTGATATTGTTTTAGGGTATTGAATATCTTTTGTAAGGTGATTTAATTTCCTCTCTCCTTCGCTGTCCTACTCCAGCAAAAAACATTGTTGTTGGTGAGATTCAAAAAAGCTGCATTAGTCTATTAGGTAATGTCTGAATCCACTATCCAAAAATTCCAACAAATATTAATAGATTAAGAACATCTGTGAACCTTATTGCATAACCCGTAATTCGTTGATATCAGAAATGTCTAAGGAAAATAGCTTAGGAGATCTCGTCAGGCAGCTATTTGCAGACCTCGCCAGGCGGCTATTTGCATACCTCGTCGGGCGGCTATTCGCAGACCTCGCAAGACAGCTATTCGCAGACCTCGCCAGGAGGCTATTCGCAGACCTCGCCAGGAGGCTATTCGCAGACCTCGCCAGGAGGCTATTCTCAGACCTCGTCGGGCAGCTATTTGCAGACCTCGCCATGCAGCTATTCACAGACCTCGCGATGCGGCTATTCGCAGACCTCGCTAGGCGGCTATTCCCGGATCTCGTTAGACGACTATCCGCAGACCTCGCCAGACGGCTATTCGCAAACCTTTACAGACGGCTATTCGCAGACCTCGACGGGCGACTATTCGCAAACCTCGCCAGACGGCTATTCGCAGACCTCTCCATGCGGCTATTTGCAGACCTTGCCAGTCGATATTCTCAGACCTCGCCAGACGGCTATTCGCGGACCTTGCCAGGCGGCTATTCGCAAACCTTTCCAAACGGCTATTTGTAGACCTCGACGGGTGATATTCGCAGACATCGCCAAGAGGCTATTCGCAGACCTCTCCATGCGGCTATTTGCAGACCTTGCCAATCGATATTATCATACCTCGACATACGGCTATTCGCAGAACTCGACAGGAGTCTATTCGCAGACCTCGACAGGCGGCTACTCGTAGACCTCGTCAGACGACTATTCGAGACCTCGCCAGACGGTTATAATTCGCAAACCTCGCCAGGCGGCAATTCGCAGACATCGCCCAGCGGCAATTAGCAGACCTCGCCAGACGGCTTCTCGCGGACCTTGCCAGGCGACTATTTGCAGACCTCGCAAGACGGCTATTCGCAGATCTCGTCAGACGACTATTCGTAGACCTCACTAGGAAGCTATTTGCAGGTCTCGCCAGAAGGCGACTATCCAAACAAACCATCTCGCTAAAAGGTGACTATCCGCAAACCAGAAGGCGACTATTCCCGAATCAATATCCCCTTGGAATTTGTCTATAAATAGAAACCTAGAGATACCACAAATGGTAGGTTGACCCCCAAACTTCTTACTCGCCAAGTCCGTGTTTTTCTTGTACATAGCACAGCCTTTGGTTTTGGAGGGGAAGTACTTCTAGACTTCCAAGTACGTGGCGGGACCTCTCTGCTGCAGCGCTCGGTTCATGTATATAGACAGTTTAGTTCTCTCTCTTGCTCTAGCCATCAGATCCGTGACGTTCGACCGCAGGATCAGTAATCTTGAGCTATACACCTTGGTCCGAATATTTGGAACTAGAATTTTCTTGGCTCCAACACTTATGTTATTTTGCTTTTTGCACGTACTGGAGCTAGCCTATGTTCAAACAATGAAGTTAGATCAATCATGATCCTTATTAAAACACGAGTATTTTTATGTTTAGTCATAATTCAAAGCCCCCTCAAATCTATTCAATAAATAGTGCCCTCTACCTTGAGATCACAGGTTCATTTTAAACGCCCACGACCAATGTTTAGTCATTTGAGCTTTTTGTAAGGCGTAAGAAACCATTTCTCGTGCTTGGAACCTTAAACCCATGAATCTACTCACCGTTCATTTTAAACTCGTAGGCGTAAGTAATTATTGTCTGTGAGACGTTGGACTCTCCATTTCCGCCCAAAATTTACGCGTGCTCTTTATTGATACAAGCATCCTACATTTTCCTTCATTTTGCATGCAATTCTCTGTTGGGCTTTTGTTGAACATCTAATGCACAATGTAATTTGAGAACCCATGCCAAGGAATCATGCAAAACAAGTAAATCAAGAAAGTTAATATATATCTGCACTGAAATTAAAGTTTATGGAGATTATAGAGAAAGTTAAATGTTGAACAAAATTTACTTCTGCATTGGTTTAATTATCAGCCTTTCTCAAGGAAGACATTAATTAATATTAAAGTGCAGTTTTCCTTATGTAATAACTATACTAACTTCAGGTCAATGAACTACATACATTATTGTCACTGTGACAACTACTTAAGGCACATATATAGCAATCCACAAAGTAATCTCCTGTGATTGGTTATAAAATAACCGTTAGTCACAGAGCTAAGTAGAAAACACATCCCCTCCCCGGATCCGTATCCTGGGGGCGGGCTAAAGGACAGGAATAAATAGCCGAAGCAAGGTAGAGGGTTAGCAGCAGGTAAAGCATATATATGTATATATATAGGTATTTTTTTCTAGGTAGTTAAAAAAAATTAAGTGTCTTGGCGTTGAGGTGTTGCTTTACATACGCGTGACCTTGAGATCACAGGTTCGAGTCCTGGAAGCAGTCTCTTGCAAAAATGCATGGTAAAATTTGCCTATATTTCAACCTTATGGTGAGACCCTTTTCTGGACCCTCACTTCGCGGGGATGCTTTCTGCACTGAGATGCATGCCCTTTAGTTAAAATATAAGTTTATTTAAAGAATTAAACATATATATATATTGTATTATTCTCCAGGGCTAAGTGGCAAGACTAATATTGTATTATTCTAAATTTTTTAAAGTACAAATATTTGTATTCATATATTTTATCTATAATTAAATTTTATTTTCGAATATTTTTGTAATTAATATTTTTATCATGATAAAATTTTTTCCTTATCATTTTGTGAATACAATAATTTATGGAAAATTTTTTATTAATTATTTTTTTCTTAAATATGAAAATAAAATTTTAATAGAATTAATAGTTTTTTACAAAAAATTAACTATTTTAATATGTGCCACATCTAGGCCCAACCTGCAAGGCCTCGGCAAGCCTCCTCCCCAGGAGGAGGCCATGAGCCCGGCCCGGGCCTGGCAAAAATTAGGCTCGAGCCCGAGCTTTTTCAAAAAGGCTTGGGCCCGGCACGCTTGGGCCCAGCCCGGCCCAGCCGGTCCTTATGCCCACGTCTAAATTGCACCCTAGCATAATACATATTTATAATCGTTAAGAAAAAAAATTAAATTTTTAATAAATAAAAATAAAAATATAAGTTTATTTAAAGAATTAAACTTATATATATTTATATTTAGCTAAATAGAATAAATGAAGAAGGAATACACAATTGACCATATATAGAGATTGGAATATACTATTTTGTTTCAAACAGTCAAATATTTCACATTCCATTTGTTTTTATTAATTTATTTGTTGAATATTATTATATATTCAATTAATCCAAGGCATTTGAATATATAAAAAGAAAAAATGGAACGCAAAGATTTGCATGCCTTTTAATATTAATTATATCCACCACTATTAAGAAAGTGAAAGAAATTAAGTAAAATATTTTTGAATAAAATAAACAGTTCTTGTAATTAATGAGGGACATGTTATTAAATGATTAATTTAAATTTATTATGTTTTACCTAAATACAAAAATTATAATTCAATTTCCTTATATTTAATTAAAGATTATTATGGTGGTACTGTTATATATAGTAATAATAGTTGAAAGAATATAAGATTAGTTAAAAGTTATTATATTTACCTAAATATAGGTAAATATAATTTCCTTATATTCAATGAAATATTATTATAGCTTTTTATAGTAATAATAATTGAAAGAATAAAATATTAGTTAAATTTTATTAATATAGTTTAATGTCCATATATTCTTGTAATTATAGAATATTATGGTGTGTTATGCATAATAAATTACAAATATTTAGGTGATATAGTAGTAATTAGTAAATGCATAATATGCTAGCAAGATTCTCATAAAATTTTTTTAAGGGATTGAGATATTATTATCATTTATAGAAAATGTCATGAATACTAGAAATAAAAGGGAGGTTCATTATTTGCTGCATATTTTTTGAGGAGATAAATGCTTCTATTCTTATATCTGATCTCTATAAATACGAAGAAATGTTACAACAAAACAATGCGAGATCGACAAGCAGTCTATTATAGGCTTTGGATGGGTAAGCTGGGATTGTACTCTGAGCCTTAAACTTATTCCTTTCTTTTAGTAAGAAGAAGTGATATGGTCTTTGAGGCTCGAGTTCTCTCCCATCTAACCCATCTCCAAAGGAATTTTTTAATATTCTTCAAGATAATTTTGTGTGGAAAAGGTATAATTTTTTTCTTGCAATATAATAATATTTTATGCTATGTTTGGTGTGGCGGTCGTAAACGCGGTGATTATGAACCGTCGTTCGTGAACGCTTGACCTCACATAAGGAACTTCATCTACTTGTATGTTCAAAAAAAAGTAGTTTTATTTTACTTGATAATTAGAAATGCTCAAATTTGATAATTAACAACAAATTTTGCAAGGTATCAAAATTTTTTCTCATAAACAAAATTTGAAATTAGATTTTTATTGCTAAATTAGCGACAAATATTTTGGTTGCAAGAAATGTGTTGCTAATTTAGTAATTAAAATTTTTGTTTCTAATTTTGTATTAGATAAAAACATTTATATCTGTTGCTATATATATTTGCTGTTAATTATCTTGAAATTATTTTTCCTTCATAAAATTCGTTTCCTTCCTAAAAATTTGTTGAAAATTAATAAGGAAAATATTCCTTCCTGTATTTAACTAGGACTATTTTTGCTAGGAATTATTTGTGTTTATGAATTAGTTTCTAATTCTAATTAGGAAGAAATTTTATCATTTAGCAAGGAATTTTTCTTCTTACTAATAAGCAAGGTTATGACCGCAACCAAGGAAAAAACTAGTTTTGAACATAAAAAAAGTGGATGAAGTTCCTTAGATGAGGTCGGGCGTTCACGAACGACTGTTCATGACCATTAATGCATAGACGACCGCCACCGCCGCCCCAAATGGAGCCTAATTCATTTTTGTAAGTGCATTGAAGATTAAGGCTCTATTTGGTGCGGCGTTTCTACTCCGGTGATTTTGGAAAAAAAACGCTACTGTCATAGAATGTATATGTTTGGCATGTCAACATGTCTTGCCAAACATATACATTTTATGACCTTGTTTTTTGTCCAAACTCACCTGAGACGCTGCGCCAAATGGAGTCTTAGCTAGTTTGAACATTTGAAATCCATTCATCTTCTTTTTAGTAGAATCTTTATTGCAATTTTTATAAAAGAAAAAGAATCAGTAGATTCTTAATCATTTGTAATGTAAATTTTCTTGATTTTTATTCAAGCTAAATTGCAATTAGTGATCTTCTCATTTTCCTACATAATTAACTTTTTTTTAATTTTTTGTAAATCTATGCTTTCTACTATACTTTTGACATACATATATGTATTAAATGTATTAATTATTTTATATTTAATGTATTATTGAATTAATTACTTTGTAACACTTAGATTCATATACATTTTACTTTACTAAGATGTGGTTGATATGGCCAATGGCGCTTTATATGTTCAAATGCTCTACAAAATAACTCAAATTAATTTTGTTCAAATGCTCTTACAAAATAACATGGGAGGCTTACAAGTATAATTAATGTTACTTTATTAGAAAATATTAATAAATAACTAGCTTCTCATTCATAACATAAGACTCCAAAAATATGAAATTTGTTGACATCACAAATATATTGATGGGTGTAACAAGTCTCTAAATTATGTTTCAAAAAACGGACTGCTTCGATAATGATTTTTTTGTACTGGATCTATCAATTTTACAATACGAACGGCTTTGTTTACGACGATGTAAACATATGGTGGAGATTTACTTATGTTTCAAACTTTTATTAAATTATTTTTTTTTTGCTTAAATTCTACTTTTGGGGTATGAAAATTCATGTGCATATATAGGGTAGAATTTAACCATACTATACATACATGATCATGGTAGCATTTTGGCCGACAATGTTGAATTGAGAACTAAAACGGAGATATATTTGAGAAGATGTCAAACGGAGATATATTTGAGAAGAATCACGATGAGATGGACTTTGAATTTCTGGGCAACGTGAATGGAAAATAATGGTGGATTCAGACCAATGTGTACGACAACGGCAGCACTAATCGAGGCCGCGAGGAACGATATCAGCTTCCGTTTGATCCAACCGCAGAAGCCCGCCGCTACTCCATTCTTTGGACCAACGCTACCATCATGTAAGCTTCTATATTGATAACATCATAAGCTTCGTTTGGCCTGGGGGATCCCACACGACGGATTTTGCACCCCAACCGTAATTGTATTTTCGTTCATGCACTTCTGCTCTCGAGCGCACGAGCTTTGCACGACAGTACTCCTTCCCACCGCTTGCAACCCGCCAACCGCAACAGAAAATCGAGCGACATTCTAAGTAATGCGCTCAAGAGTGGGGTTGCAAGCGGTGGGAGTGCCGTCTGCGAAGCCCATGCGCCCGAGGGCAGGCGAGCATCGGCGAAGGTACAATCATGGTCGGGGTACTGTCGTTGTCATATTTTATGACAGTGGTGTTTCTGTTCAAACTCAACGGAGCAAAAATGTGGCTCCAAACGGACTCTTAAGGCATCCCTTGGCCGGAGAAAGGTCCTGGGAAAACCGCCACGACTCTGCACCATTAGGCATGGCAGTGTGCAAAATCCGTCGTGTGGAGGCCAAATGAAGCATATGATGTTATCGATATAGAAGCTTACATGATGGTAGCGTTGGTCCAAAGAATGGAGTAGCGGTGGGCTTCTGCGGTGGGATCAAACGGAAGCTGATATCGTTCCTCGCGGCCTCGATTCGTGTTGCCGTTAACGTACACATTGGTCTGAATCCGCCATTCATTTCCCTTCACGTTGCCCAGAAACTCAAAGTCCAGCTCGTCGTGATTCTTCTCAAATATATCTCGGTTTGGCGCGCACGAGCTTTGCACGACAGTACAACCACTTTTTTTGTTCCGTCGTGAAGTGATTGTAAAACATATTTTTTTCACCAAGTATATATTTTCAGTGACCAAAATAATCTGTCACTTTATCCGATGACTAAAATTACTTCATCATATTAAATTCTTGGTGGCTAAACAAATTTAGGTCCATTTGGCACGGTGTCGGGAATCATGAACGCGCTGCGCTGGTTGCACACCAGCGTTCGTGAACGCCCGATATCACCTATGGAACTCTATCCATTTTTACGTTTAAAATTAATTTTTTTCCTTGTGGCTGTCATCAAAGTTGTTATGTTAAACACATGTTCATGACAGTCAATGATATTTTTGTCTAAACTCACGGGAACAAAACCGTCATGCCAAACGAACAAAGCTTCGTAAGTCGTAACCACCATGTTCCCGGCCGTCACTGCAGTGCGCGCCAAACGAACACTTAAAAGATTGCACATTTTCAAAAGTAAATGCCAAAGATAGATTGTCAATTCTCTGCTCCGTTTTCCTTGGATCACCTATAAAGAAAAAAATAAAAAAGTTATTATTGGTCATATAAATATTGTTGCATACCCAATAATTTTTACAATACGTACAAGAAGTTTAAATATGTATATGCTCAAGCATGTTGGACTCTCCACCATAGAGTTCATGTAATCGAACCATCTACCGAAAAGAAAGTAAGTATGCAAGCCGCGACCACCGAGCCGGAGGGGGGTGTTCGCCGGAGTTCCGGCGGTTCGCCGGCGTGCACGGAGGGGCTCGGGTGGTTTCCGCGAGAGGAGATGTGTATGTGCGTGCGTCTAAGGTGAAATGGTTGCTTGCGGCTATTAAAAATAAAACCCTACAATTTTAAAATTTTGAGTGCATGCTAATAGACAAAAGTGAAGTACTAATAGCAGCGCCCTACTTTTATCCTACACGAACAATGAATACAGTATGATATTTAGGAACTGCAACAATATATAAACTTGATATGTAACAAATTTAGCTCTGCCTATAGTAGTTGCTATTTCATGTAAATATTATTATTGTATAAGCTTAAAAGTAAACTAGAAAATCAAATTGGCACAACACAAGTCCTCATTTAGTTCAATAAATATGAAAATCAAATTTGCATAACAAATATAGAAATGAGATGTAGACCTACGAGAACAAATATATGAAAAATGTGGCAAGCACTTTTTAGCTTTTCTGAAAGTGAGGGTTTTTTGACAATTTTTCAAAAGTCCTAAAATAATATTTTTGGCACAACACTTTTCTCAGCACTGCGAAACCAAACACATCTGAAACATAGATGGCACCACCATTTTACGTTCCAAACTTAGCCTTAGGTTCCATACAAGAGTATTTTAGTTTTAGTCATCGAAAAGTCTAATCTAAACTATTCAATAAATAATAATGTCATTATTTTGTTCTAGGTAAGGTTTGCGTATTTGTTAAGTCGTTTATATACCAGCTAAAACACCTCAAATATTAAACTATAGCAAGATAATTAATAAGAATGAAATTTTAAATGTGTATATTTTCGGTAATTATCAACAAATGCACTCCCGGTGGGCAATCAAAGTTCGGTACTCCCAATCGACGATCGGAAATCGGTGATCGCCACTCTCGACCGGCAATCGACGATCGTGAGTCGCAAGCTCCGATCGCCGACTGCAATGGGTGATTGCTACTCCCGATTGGCGATAGTTGATCTGTGCACGCGCACACACACACATGATAGCACTTTCGCCCATGCTGCAGGAAGCGGAAGTAGCGAATGCCATTTCTGTGTGCAATGGGGTCGTAAAATTTATAAGTTTATTGAATTTAAAATTTATAACTGTACCATCAGTTTGGCACTGGGAAACCATCGTGCACCACACGACAGTACTCACGTCGCTCGCCTTCTCCAGTGCGCAACGACGACGACGATGACATCGAGTGGGGCTGGACTCTGATCATCGACGTACTCTGCACAGTGGAGAAGATGACCAACGCGAGTACTATCGTGCGAGGCACTTGGGTTTTCCCATGCCAGACTGCTCGTACATACATACATATATATACCCTAGTTCGACTTTTTATATAGACCTATATATAGAAAGAAGTCTTGTTAGTCTTTATACATCTTTAACTGCTATATAGAAGAAGTTGTCTTTGGTGCAACATTCAAAATTGTCAAACATAAGATCATTATTTTACTCAAATGACTTAATATATATTATAAAAAAAATAGAAATTCATAAAATTATAATAGCTATTTGTGTAATTACACAATATCCCTATAATAAAAATAAGGATTGAAATTTATAAAATCCACAAACTTTTAGTAGAACTCCTAGACCTACTATGATAGTTTATCATTAGGCCTCCAAAAACTAATTTCAAAATATAATGACTTACTTTAAAATGTTTTTTTGTTAAAATATAAATGTTTTTGAAAAAAAATAATTATAAAATATTGATTTATATTTTTTACGGTCATTTTGAGTACTCATATGTATATGTTGCGGGCGAAGCTCGTTGGGGCGGGCAAAGCCGCCGTCGCCGGCCGAGTACTGTCGAATGTGGGCGCAGCCCGCTAGAATGCGGGCGCAGTCCGCTAAGAATCAGTTAGCACGGGCGAAGCCCGTGCGGAACTGCTCGTATGTCTATATGTTTAATCCTGGCCGACGGATCAAGACCAATCTCACAACAAATTCGGAACCCGCCCATACTCTTTCCCAATCCCGCCTCTCACCCTCGCAATCTCCGTCAAATTAAGTCTTCTCCTCGGGCGCTAGTGTTCTCTCTGCCTACCCTATTATGAATCTTTCTCCCACATCTCCCGTCAGTCTCCCAATGCGGCTTCCGCGGATTTCCCATCGATATACTCAACTTGCAGCTTTGTCGAGGTTTCCCATCTTATTCCCCTTCCTTCGACGTGGGATCAAATTTCCCCAATTCGACTCTCCTATTTTCTTCCAGCCCTCTGTCGAGTTCCCGCTTCCATCTCCGGATGTAACTCCACTGAAGTCAGAGTTGGTGTGCATTTATTCCGAGCAATCTAGGACCCCTAAAGTTGTCACTCGAGGAAATACCATGTGAGGCCCCAAATTTTATCCAAGGTGAGGATTGTTATTAGGGTTTCTTCACAGACCTTTGAAAAATGGGGAACTTAGATATCGGCGATCAACGATCCAGTGACGAGCTCCTTTTTCCGATCGTCGATTGATTGTTAGGGTTTTATTTTCTTCTTTTTAACCTGTCCATCTCCCGAACCTCTGAAAAAACGTCGAGCGGCTAACACCGATCACTACTAAATTAAATTAAGACTAAAAAGACTTTATTATTATAAATTAAATTAAATTAAGACTTTATTATTATAAATTTTCTAATTATATAGTGATGGAACATATTAACTAAATTCTACAGTAGCTGAAAAATTAGACCGAAACATGAACCACATTAACTTGGTTAAATTAATTGCTATACAAGTTTCCAGATTCTTCTCAAAGAACAATGAATAAGCAGGGTTTAGGGGATGAACTTGGTGATCAGGGGGATTAAGAAGGCGAAATAGGGGAAAACCGATCTGGAGGAAGATAAAAAAAAAAGGCGGCGGAGTTTCGTTCTCAGCCTCTATATTCGATCTTAATTTTGTAAGATGTTCCTCGACTTTTTATAGTTCTTCCAACGTCTCGACAGTCATTCAAAATCACAAAGAAACTCGTATCCCTAATAGACTGTAACGGTTCGGTTCTTAATTAAGCAAAATCGCAAACCGAACATCCTCTATGTGGTTCCAAGAATCTGGAACCCAACCGCTCAAGCCATTCAAACCGAACCAAACCGAACTGAATGGGTTCCGTTCAGTCAGTCAGTCTCGATTTTGGTGGTTTAAAAAAAGAAACAGTGCGTATATAATTTAAGAGAATTTTCAAAAACATAGTTGCATATATATACTTACAAGTTACAACTCAATAAATTACAACAAAATTTTCTCATCTGAGCCAATTCCTTCCATGCAGCTCAATTAGTCAAATAGAGGCTCGAGGATGGGGAAGAAGGAAGACTGCGCCGAGTCGCCCACTGCGCTGCCACCGAATGTAGTAAAGGGGGGGATAGCGTGGCGGAAACAAGAAAGTCAGAATAACAGAAATGAATTATGAGATTATGAGAATCTTAAGGGAGGAAATGAGATTATGACTTTATGAGAAAATGGATTACGCCATAAAGGGATTAAAATCATTTAGGGCCTGTTTGGGAAGGCTTTTTTGCTCCTTTACGTTTTTCTGAAAAAGCCACCGTACCTATAAAACTGTTTGGATTGTCTACCGTTGGGAAAAGCTACCGCGAAAACTCCTTTTTCTCCTCTATTTGAAAAGTTCACATGGCCCCTCCTTTTCATCCTTTCGAAAAGCACTTCCTCATCACAATACAAGCTTAGCGCATTTTTCGCCCGAGCGCAATTTTTTCTCACCGTGCGAACATTTTTTCTGCCCGGAGCGAGCATTTCTTCGCCGATGGGCGCATTTTAGGCCCGTGCTGCGAATTTTTCGCTCGGTCGCGTAGTATTTTTTTCCTGGCCGCACATTCTTCGCCTGAGTGCGCATTGTTTCGCACGGGCGTGCATTTTTTGCCTTGGCGCATTTTCGCCCGGGCGCACATTTTTCACGCGGGCACGCATTTTTTTGGCCTGGGCGCACATTTTTCGCCCCGACGCTCATTTTTTCGCCCGGACTCGCATTTTTTCGTCGGGGCGCGCATTTTTCGCCGGGGAGCGCATTTTTCGCCCCGAGCGCAAACTTTTTCGCGCGTGCGTGCATTTTTTGCCAGACACGCATTTCTCTCCCCGGGCGCGCATTTTTCGCTCGTTGCTCTTATTTTTTGTCGGTGCACGCATTTTTCTTTCGGGCGCGCTTTTTCGTTTGGGAGCGCATTTTTCGTCCGAGGCGTGCATTTTTTGCCCGGACGCGCATTTTCGCCCGACGGCCCATTTTCGCCCGGGCACCTCATTTTTTCGCCCGGACGAGTATTTTTCGCCCGGGCGCGCATTTTTCTCCCGGACGAGTATTTTTCTCCCGGGCGCCCAATTTTCGCCCGGGCGCGCAGTTTTCGCCCGAATGCACATTTTACGTCCGGGCTCGCAATTTTTTGCCCGGGTGCCCATTTTTCGCTCGGGCGCGGCATTTTTCGCCTGGACGCACATTTTTCTGCCCGGGCACGCAGTTTTTTGCCTGAATGCCCATTTTTCCCCCTGGCTCGCATTTTTTTTCCGCCCGGGTGCGCATTATTCGCCCGGGAGCGCATTTTTCGCGACGAACGTACATTTTTCGCCAGAACGCCCATTTTTGGCCCGGGTTCGCATTTTTTCGCCTGAGCGCGCATTTTTCCGCGAGCGCGTAATTTTTTGTCCGGGCGTGCAATTTTTGCCCGGATGCGCATTTTTCGCACAAACGCGCATTTTTCGTCCGGGCGCCGCATTTTTTTCGCCTGGGCGATTTTTTTTCACCCGTGAGCCCATTTTTCTCCCGGGCACGCATTTTTTTCCCGGGCAAAAAAAATCGCGTTCGGGTGAAAATGCCGCAGCCCGGGCAAAAATTCGCGCCCCGGGCGGAAAAATTCCGCGCCTGGGCGAAATATGTGCGCCCGAACGAAAAAAATACGCGCCAGGGCGAAAAATGCGCGCCCGGGCAAAAAATGCGCGCCCTGGGCGAAAAAATGCGAGCCGGGCGAAAAATGGCGTTCAGGTGAAAAATGAGCGCGCGCCCCGGCGAAAAATGCAGCCCGTGCAAAAATTGCGCGTAGCGGCGAAAAATGAGAGCACGGGTGAAAAATGTGCGCCCGAGAGAAAAATGCGCACCCGGGAGAAAAATGCTCGCCCGAGCGAAATATGCGCGCTCGTGCGTAATATGCGCGCCCAGGCGTAATATGCTTGCCCGGGCGAAAATTGCACGTCCGGGTAAAAAATTCGCACTCGGTCGCTCATTTTCCCCCGGGTGTGCATTTTTCCGCCCGAGCTTGCATTTTTAATAAAAAAGTCACCGCAACGGAGATTTGTCAAACAGTTTATAAAGTGCTTCTCATTTTTGAAAATCTCTACAAAAGGAGTTCGCCCAAACAGATCTCCTTTTGCAATGGACATTTTCGAAAAACACATTTTCCTATCATCTTTTTGCCACCACTCCTTCTCCTTTCTAAAAAGCGCTCTCAAACAGACCCTTAAACTCCTCCAATCGTGAATCCGAATTCAAATACAAATTCAAAATTTTAAGATGAATCTGAATCCAAATTCAAATATTCAAACGAATCTGAATCAAAATCTCTGTATTATATCCCAATTTTAAATTCCATTGCTTTGTTATTCGATTCAATTCTGCTCACCAGCAATCCTAACCGAGAGTGTTGACCGATATTATTCACCGGACATAATATTTAAAAAAAATTAACATACTAACTTAAAAATAAACAAATATTATTATAATAAACTACCGCCAGATTTGCGCCACTTCACTGGCGGTGAAGTTCAATGGACTCTCACGCAGATAAGCAAATGCACGGATAAGAGAGAGAGAGAGAGAGAGAGAGAGAGAGAGAGGAGAGAGAGGAGAGAGGGAGACCGAAGGCGAGGCAGAGGTAGAGGAAGAGGAGGTATTAATGGCGACTGGGACGCTGATTCGCGTGCCTTCGCTGGCGAGTTCCTGTGGAAACGGAGATAACTGCCTCCTGATTTCGCGAGCTTTTCCGTCGCGGAGGAGTGGCATCGGTTGCCGGAGGAGGCAGCTAATGGTGGTGGAGGCGAAGGGGAAGAGAGGAGGCATGGCCGCACGCCAGTTCCAGCGCCCTCCCCCTCCTCTTCCCAAGATCGAGGAAGACGGCAATCCCAAATTCGTCATCTTCATCCGCACTGCCAATGTCTGCATACCCTAGCTCTCTATTTTCTTCTTCCGCTCCTTGTATATATATATATATATATATATATATATATATATATCTTAATTGAGTAAACTGATTGTTACTGGAGAAGGGATGAAATTGTCGGCAGAGCATCAATCTCCAATCAGAGAAAACAACAAGAACAACAACACCCAAGCCTTTATCCCACCGTAACGGGGTGGGCTATATGAATCCATTGTCGTCATTGTGCCCTATCTTTAGTCATAATCTCCAATCAGAGAAAAGATAAGTAAAATTCTTAGTTAGTTGAGAAGAATATATGTTCAATTGGATCAAAACAGCTAACATGACTAGAAATTTGGAAATTGTGCAAACTTGAAGCTGAGTTGTAGTTATTTAGCTTCATCACCTTGTTTCTGCGTCTGTTCTCTTCGTCCAAACTTGGATTATTCTATGTCAACTCCCAAAGTCCAAGGATTCAAGATTATTGAATTTGATGGAATAATCAAAACTTTTATGGCTATAGCATATATGGCATATCAAAGGATATGATTAACATTGTAACCTAAAATAATTCGGAAAAATCTTTTAAGAATAAGTTATTCATGGTAAAAATCTAAACTGCATTTAACTAATTGAAATGTGGAATGAAATTGTTTACATTGCACAACATTTAGGCTCTGTTTGGCGCGGGGTTTTTGCTCCGGTGAGTTTGGACAAAAAAGCCACCGCCATAGAATGTATGTTTGGCATGACAACTGTTATGACCGCCACCAAGAAAAAAAAACTAGTTTTGAACATAAAAGTGAATGAAGTTCCTTTGGTGAGGTCGGACGTTCACGAAAGACGGTTCATAACCACCGCGTTCACGACCGCTACCGCCGTGCCAAATGGAGCCATAATCTGAGTACCTCAATTGCTCGGCAGGGTTCACTTCTTAGTCTAACACATATATGCATTATTTATTTAAGAAGCTTGGTTTATACGGTAACAATGTTTTGCTAGTATTTCTTTGATTATACAGGAAAATGGTCCTCTGATTGTACTAGAGCATGATCCTTCGATTAACTTGATTAGAGGGGAGTTGGTATTTTGTTTGGATTTGGTTAGTATTCCGGTTGGTGTACTACCCATGACCTTAACCTTAAGCAATTGAAAGTGTTGATAGTTAGCCATTTCTCAACCAATGTAAACTGCCTTGAGATATCTAGGTCTAATCAAGATTTTATCCTTTCTCAATTAAGATTATTTCTATGTTATGCTGCTTAGTACTATTGTGCTTTGATATTGTGTTTGAGAAAGTTTGCTCGAAGCATCCGGAGGAGGATCAAGGCGGAATCCACTCCCCGTTGCCCTAGCGGGTATATATAGGGAAAAACCCTAGGAGTACCTACGGGGATGAGTATCCGTGTATCCAACTGACTCGTTATACCTTCGAACCCGTTATTTGACCAAATATACATTAACAATCTCCTCCTATATTTGTGACAAATAACGTATACGTTTCGAAGTGCAGAAAGTAGTAACAGCAAAAAAGAGTTTTCGACTTAACATAAACAAGAGAGTTAGCACAATAAGTAACATCAAGATTTTACACAAAATATCCAGAATAAAAAAGTGCTACTCAACAAATAGTCTGAAAACAAAAATGACAAGGATAAAACGTATGATAATTCTACTCGTCTAGTAGATCATCAGCATCCATGTCAAATACTACTCTCTCTCCTCCATCTCCACCATAGCCTGCAAGGAATTTCATGAGTTAGAAAACTCTATGAATTCATGAACATATGCAGTAACGTCGAAAGTGAACTAGCTCTTACATAAGTGAGCTTAGAACCTGAAGCATTGGTGAAGTAACACTGTCAGCATCTCTATCTGGTCTAGTAGGAACCAGTCTAGTGTTGATTTTGTAAATCAACCGTTATCATATCCATTAGTGATCATTATGTGCCTCATCAACAAAAGTTGAATGATATGACACAACAACGTTTGCAACATTATCAGGTGTGGAATAATGTGCTATGATCATCAATGTTAGATAACCGACTACAACGACTTTCTATTCTCAGTTGAATAATTTTCGAATCAACTTACAATGAGAAAGATGCTTAGTTATCAAATGTGGAATAACAGACATCTAACCATCTTGAGTTTTCATCAAGAAATTATTTGGGGTTTTCAGTCTGTTATTTAGATGCTTGAATGTTGCGACTATATGTTCTCACTATCAAAACATAAACTGCGGAGGAAAGTTTCATATTTCTATGAACTTTAGTCTCATCTCCCCCGATGTTTTTATTGTGAGAGTTCTATTCAAGCCTTTGGTCAAGACGCCTGCAACATTATCTTTAGATCTCATATCAATCAGGGTCATAATCCCTTGACTTGTGAGTGAGGTCAACCAGGATTGTTTCAGCCTGAGATGTCTTCTTTTGCCATTGAACAAAGTGTTCGTAGCAATCGTTTTTGTAGCCTGATTGTCGCAGTAAACTGCAACAGAACTCATTTTCAGGCTCGACAAAGGAATGTCCATCATCAAATCTCTTAACCACTTTGCTTCTTCGCCTGTTGCAGCAAGAGCGTAGAGTTCAGATTCCATAGAAGAGAGTGCAATACAGGATTGCCTCTTGGACTTTCAGGCTACAGCTGCTCCTCCTAGTGTGAAGACAAACCCACTAGTGGACTTGCTGTCGTTTAATTCCGAGCACCATGATGCATCAGAATAACCTTCAAGAACTGAAGGATGACCAGTGTAAACTAAAGCATACTTTTGGGTGTGCTTTAAGTATCTCATTAGCCTATCTAAGGCGTTCCAATGGTCTTGGCCAGGATTACTAGTGAATCTGCACAACATGCCGACCGTAAAAGCTATGTCATGTCTAGTGCAGACCATAGCATACATGAGACTACCAGGCAGTTTAGAATAATCTAACTGTCTAACCATAGCTCCTTCATTGGGCTTTAGACGGTTAGTGTAGTCGTATGGTGTCTCAGATGCTCTACTGTCATCCCCACATGTCCAACATGGACTGTATATAGTGGCTTTGACTTAGGGAGATGCCAGTCTACCCAAAGCCCACTTGCATGCCTAGTATAGTGTTAGCTACACCTAGGTCTTTTATGCTAAATTCTTTTATTAGGTCTGACTTAACGTCATCCACTTCGGATTGATCAGACCCTAGAATGAGCATATCATCTACGTACAAACATATTATGACGACTTTATCTGATCTATTACGTATGTAAAGACATTTATCCGAGAGACTCGACATGAATCCCATGTTCTTTACACTATAGTCGAACTTCTCATGTCATAATTTCGGTGCTTGCTTTAGTCCGTATAAAGACTTAAGTAATTTACAGACCTTTGTTTCGTGACCGTCTACAATGAAACCTTCAGGTTGACTCATGTAGATCTCTTCGGTCAGATCTCCGTTCAAGAACGCAGTCTTAACATCCATTTGATGAACAATAAAGTTCTCAATAGACGCAATAGCAAGGAGGGCCCTAATGGTTGCTAAGTGACACACGAGTGAGTAGACATCAAAATAATCTACTCCGCTTACTTGTGTGAAACCTTTAGCCACCAGGCGTGCTTTATACTTAGCTACGCTACCATCAGGATTTAGTTTCTTTTTCAGAATCCACTTACACCCTACGGTTTTAGCCCCTTTTGGCTTATCAACCAACGTCCAGGTGTTATTCTGAAGTAGAGAATTCATCTCTTCATCAATAGCTTCTTTCCAGAGTAGGGAATCCCTGGATCTCATCGCGTCCTTATAGGTGGATGGATCAGCCTCAACGTGGCAAGTGACAAAGTCACTACCGAAGGTTCTGGGAATTCGCTCTCTTAAAGAAGTTCTCCTAAACTCTAGGCCAGAGTTATCTACCGGAACGGAATAGGAGGTGCTTGGTACTGAAGTATGATCATCATCAGTAATAGTTACTTGCATACCTGTGAGAGACAGGTTCTTATCCTTGAGGAACTTACCTTCAAAGAACACTACATCCCTAGATTCTATAACGACGTTATTAGAAATATCTAAGAATCTATCTGCAGTACTATCCTCAGCACAACCTAGGTAGACACATGTATTGGTCCTAGGTCCAATCTTAGACCGTCTAGGGTCAGGAACCCTGACATAGGTTATGCAGCCCCAGGTCTTAAGTCTAGTAAAAGACGTGGGTCTCTTAAACCAAAGCTCGTAGGGTATAACCTCTAACTTGGCATGAGGAACTTTATTCAAAATGTGATTTACAGTTAAGACTGCTTCTCCCCAATAAGCGGAAGGCATGCCTGCAGTCAGGATCATAGAGTTTAACATTTCTGTTAACGTGCGATTTTTACGCCCAGCTATGCCGTTAGACTGGGGCGAGTAAGGAGCAGTGGTTTTTGCAATGATTTCATGTTGGGCAAGGAAACATTTGAACTCACTGGACATATATTCTCCTCCTCTATCACTTCTAAATCTTTTGATTTTCATGTCTAATTGGTTTTCTACCATGCTTTTGAAAAAACAAAATTTTTCAAACGCTTCATCTTTAGTTTTAAGGAGATAAATGTGATAAAACCGAGAACAATCATCTATGAAGGTGATCAAATACTTCCTGCCTCCTCTAGTGACAAAACTTTTGAAGTCACATATGTCGGAATGTATTAGTTCTAAGGGTGTTGTGCTCCTAGTAACCGCACTAAAAGGTTTCCTAGTGATCTTAGTCTGAGCACACACTTCACATTTATCAGTTTGAACTGTAGTGTCTAAAGCTATCTGGTGAGTTCTAGCAATTTGGAACATTTTCCTATAATTTACGTGTCCTAGTCTCTCATGTAGAGTCTTAGGGCTAACTAAGTTTGTTTGAACTTGTTGAACTATTTCGTTTGCTAGACTTAATCTGTACATTCTATTTTGGACGTAGGCACATCCAAAATAGTGTGAGTTAACTGACAGTGTTACTCTACCGCTACAGAAAGTAAAAGACATACCAACATCACAAAGTAAGCTAATAGACACTAAGTTAGTAGCTAAAGAAGGAATAAACTTAACATTCTGTAAAGTTAAAGTCTTACCTGAGGATAGCAGCAGAGTTGCATTCCTCACCTTCAGCACGTCAGCTGTCTCACCGTTGGCAACGGTCACAGATTCTCTTGCATCAGTAAGACCTGTCATCAGAGTAGGGTTGTTGCAAACATGACACGTTGCCCCAGAGTGAAGGAACCACTATGTACTGGCCTTTCCGTTTCCGACCATGACAACAAAGTCGGATGGCTCAGTGAGACTAACCATGTTAGCATGGTTACCTTCCTGTGGTGTCTTGCCCTTCTCCTTACGAGGAAGCCTGCAATCAGATGCGCTGTGTCCCCACTTGTTGCAGTTATAGCACTTGCCCTTAAACTTTTTGATTTGTTTACTTGGGCCTACAACCTGGGAGCTACTCGGGTTGGGTTTTGACTTCCTAGGGTTCGGCACGCGCCTAGAGTTCGAAATCATGTTAGCAGCAGCCTTCTGCTTGCTAACGACTTCTAGAGCGTGTCGAGTCCTATTTTCGTCCTCAATGCGTATAAAACGCTTGAGTTCGTTCAAGCCCACCTGCATCTTCTTGCGGTACATTTCAGTTTTGAAATTGTACCACGTAGAGGGCAACTTATACACAATTGTGTCAGCAACAAAGCTATCTGGCAACGCAATGTTTTCGCTATGCAAGGAATCAACTAAAACTTCAAAATTTGATACCTGAGGGAAAATGACCTTCTCCTCGTCGAAGGTGAACGAGTGGAACTTGTCCACCAAGTGCGTCTTGGACAGGTCCTCTTCCTGCCTGAAGTGCTCCTGCAATGCATCCCAGATTGCCTTAGCTGTCTTCAGCTTCATGTACGTCTTCGCCAGATTGGAAGACGGGCAGTTCAGCAGGTAGTCACGGCAGAAGTCTTCATCAGAAACTCACTGTGCCTCTTCAGCAGTCCCTACGACCTCAGCACCATCAGACTGAACTGTGTAGAACACGTTCAGAAACTTCATCCCGAACTGAGTATTCAACTTCCAGTCGTTGAACTCAGTCGCCGTGAACTTCTCCAGCTTTATCATCGGAACGGGGGACGCCATGTTGTTCCCCTTCATCATTGTGCGCCCGACAGACGAGAACAAGCCACCAGACAGAGGATTCAAAACTCTGTAGCTAGCGCCGGCGGTAGCCTGGGCGGTAGCCTGTTCGGCTGCTAGCGCCAGGCGCTAGTAGGTAGCGCCGGAGGTAGCGCTTAGGGTTGCACTTCCTTGGGCTTGGAGACGGCGGCAGTGGGATCAGGCGGATGGCGGCTGAGGGGGATCTGGAGGCGGAGGTGGCGACGCAGCGGCAGAGGGCTCACGACAGACCTCCTTGCGAGCGGCAACAGCGGGAGCGGGGAAGACACGATCTCTTCTCCAGGCGAACGACAGCAGCGGCGGCGGGGAAGACACGAAGCAGATCGCGAAAGCTTCGTGTGAACAGGGCCGGCGCGAACGGGAGCTCGGGAGCGAAACCTAGGGGGCTGATTCGAGATTGAGAAGGTTTGCTCGAAGCATCCGGAGGAGGATCAAGGTGGAATCCACTCCCCGTTGCCCCTAGCGGGTATATATAGGGAAAAATCCTAGGAGTACCTACGGGGATGAGTATCCGTGCACCCAACTGACCCGTTATACCTTCGAACCCGTTATTTGACCAAATATACATTAACAGTGTTGTAGGGGTGGTATAGTATAAAGTTGGTAGTTTTACTTCTATGGCTTTGATGTATAATTGTACATAATATGAGAATCGGTCTTTAGCTCAATCTCCAAAAAGTGTATATTAAAGACCAAGGTTGCAATTGTCGGACGTCGAGGATACGTTGGTTTGGATTTTTCATGTCGGTTTAATATGTTTGGTGATTTATCAGAGATATTTCATATATCGGATTTCATATTTAAATATTTATATACATAATTATATTTGTTGATATATTAATAATTTAACATTTATAGAAATTCTAAATCTGCCAAATTAATATAAACAATTTATGTTACATAAGTCATAACGATATAACACGAAAAGAAAGTCAGAAGAAGCAAGAAAGCCGGAAGACGTCGACAACAATTGAAGACAAGGAATCCTCAGTCCAAATCTAAAGGCCAAGCAGAATCGACGTCAACGACGTATGGCTGCATGAAAAAAATTTAGAGGAAGCAGGAAGAGAGTCGAGAGCAAGGTCACAAAATGACCCAGACACGAAACAATTTCGTTTTGATGTCTATTAAACCATATATGCTAAATAAAATCAATTAAAAAAGTCAATTGATTTATAGTCGGGATATATTGACTGATATATTAGTCTATATATCGGTCAATTGCTGATATATTACTCCGAAATTATATTTTGCAAAAAATGACGGAAATGTGTCGTTTTGTCCATGAAACCTTTATGTCATCGAATATCCACAACACTGTAAAGACCGATGTAGGATGACAATGCACAGAGAAGTTATTCATGTATTGTTTCCATTTTAACACCATATACTAGTTAAGTTGTTTATTTAATGTCTAACGGATAAAGGAAATGACATTAATAAATGAGAGAAAATTGATGATATACATTGATCTTTTTTGATAATTTTTCATTGTTTTAGTAATTAATATCGAATCAGACTCATGGCATTTGATAGATAACTTTGCATTTTTAAAGCCACGTTTGTTTCGCCGGTTTTCGTAGAAAGGAATTGGAATTGGGTATCCCAATTCCAATTCTTGCATTCGTTTGAGTCTTTTCACGCAAGGAATTGACTTTCCACCAAACCGATTGGTTTTGCTCTTTTAAAAATAGCCTTTTCCCAAAACCAACCTCATTCGGTCGGTTTTGTTGTCGAGACCCTTCTCCCTCTGCTACCCTACCTGCGATTCACGATTCTTCCTCTCCCAACGGTGAAGGCCATCTTCTTCTTCCGACGACGATGAAAGCGAGCTTCTTCTTCGACGTCGACAGTGAAGGCGAGTTTGTTCTCCGACGTCGACGTTGAAGGTCTTCTCCTGAGCATCATGCAACCGAACAACATAATTGATAGATCAATTCATGTGCCTCAAAATCATCCTGTAAATGAACAAAGAAATTGAGTTTTGGCCCAATTCCAAAATCTATGAGTTTTTAGCTTTAGACCAAAGCTAATTCCCTCTTCCAAACCTGTCAAACGAACGAGGCCTAAAGGTTATATTTGTTCATCCTGGATGTTTTAAATTATAAGTTCAATATTATGGTCTTCTTGAAGTATTTTCAACAACTTAACCTAACTTGATGCTAATTATTCTACTTCCATTTATTTGAGTAAGGGAGGTTCACCATTGTTGTCACCATCATCACCCTCTACGTTCTTTAACATAGTCAATAACAATGCTACCATCATTAACATCCTTCCGCAATCAGCATCTCTCCTGCCCAAATTGGATTTGGCTTTATGAAGCCTCATTCCCGTCCTTATTAAAGGTTGCATCCGTTCTATTCTACTTTTGATGTCTTGCTTAAATTGGGTAAATCCATGACACTTCACTTCTAGTATATGGTTTATAAGCGACATATCATGTTGAGATTTTGGTTTATTTACCAACATTTTCTTACCCTACGTCAATATTGATAATTTCCACATTGTCTTGGCTTCAACAATATTGGTGTAAAAATTCACATTCCCGTATATTATAAGTTGACCTTCAGCCTGACATTTTCTTGTTTAAAGGGATTTTCTTTTAAGTAGTTCAACTTGAGATTGCTGAGGAGGTCAATATTTCATTGTATAATTAAAGATTGTTGTAATGGAGGATTTAAGAGATTGGAGAAAATTTCCAATTCTCCCATCGTTCTTGTTATGCAACTTTTTGCGTGTTGTTAAACATATCATTGCAAGCACTATGTTATGGGTCTCATGCCGTTAGTTATCTAGCAATTATATTATTATGAGTCTTTATGTATCAAGTCAAGTTGTATGAGTCGAATTGAGTTGAGTCGTAGACTCGTAGTTACAGGTTATTAGCGTCTTAGTGTTTAATGTTCACACATCTCTTTATATTGGGTAATTACGTCCATGACATCGGGGTCTTATATAAGGGGACCCTTGGGTCATGTATTTGGTATCAAAGAATTAAATCAATTTCTATTGTCTCTCTAAATCTTCTCATTCTCTCTCTAGCCTCCTCTTCTCTTCCTCTAGTTCTTCTCATCTTCTTACCCATTGAAGGATTCCCCCCCCCCCCCCCCCCCCCCCCCCCCACCCCCCCCCCCCCCCCCCCACCCCCCCCCCCACCCCCCCCCCCCCTAGATCACCTCCTCCGCTACCTCTGACAAGCCCTCGAAATAAGCACATAACTCACTACTTTGAAGGTTTTGGTATGATTAAACATCCTTTTGATTTCTATATATGAATTTATTGCATTCAACCATTTTAAGTTGGACCTCTTATCACTTTTTTCTGCATCTTCGTGCTTGAGTTTAAAAGAAATTGTGTATTGTTCCTCTTTGCCTCCATTGATTCTCTATTTTCTAGGTTCTATATGAAACATCTGTTAAATATTTTTTTTGAATCTTAGAGAATCCCTTTTATATAATTAAAATCTTTCTTCATGTGAAGCATGTCTTCTAGATACTCTTCTAAATGATTTATCTTGTGGTTGCTATGTTTTTTTCTATATCCTTTAGCATTTGAAGGATTCATCAGTGTGATGAATTTATAGGTCTATCTATGGTACCCATTAAGTCTGATAACCGGTGGTACTACAGCAAAAATCATGGTTGCCGCCAAAGATAACTTTCTCGGAAAGTATATTTACAAAGACACCCTTGCAAGAAATATTGCTGCAGTTATTTACAGAGTAAATTCCCAGAATATCACTTTTCTCTTATTCTTCTTGCTTTGCTGCTTAAACAAATAAATGATTGATGCTCAATGAGCATTTTTTTCTGATGCTGTAATACTGTATCCATATTTTTCATGGCTTTTAGAGATATGAAGTACCTAGTAATGATATTTGAATTGTTTTTAATTTTCTGATTATGATTGTTTACTTCTTATAGTGTTGTACATAGAAGTGATGGAGGGTTAAGTTTAAAAAAAAAAATATTTCTAATATGAGATGCAAACAATTAGGCAACCAATGAAATTCGAGGACACACTCATTTATTTGTTACTGTTGAAGATCATAATACAAAGTTCAAAAGTTAATTAATTTTATTAATTTCTCATTATCAATTCAAAGTCATGTACACACATATATATAGGTGGGCGGAGTGACACCTTAACTCCAAACCGCGTGTGGGACAAATATATACGAGAGAGAGAGAGAGAGAGAGAGAGAGAGAGAGAGAGAGAGAGAGAGAGAGAGAGAGAGAGAACACTTAATGGGCTAAATAAGTGGGCTTTTACATTGGGCTTTTTATATATTCTTGTAAACTCCCCCCACAAGCTGAAGTATACAGATTGTAGGCGCCAAACTTGAACACATTGTCAGTATAATGGCCGAGGCAAGGCCTTGGTGAGGATATCAGAGATTTGCTCAGCAACGGGCACATGTTGGAGATAAATTTTACGGAGTTGAGCTTTCTTCCAGATGAAGTGACAATCGACTTAAATGTGTTTGGTGCGTTCATGAAAAACTAGATTTTCGGCGTTATGGATGGCAACTTGATTATCACGGTAGAGGGTGGCCGGAGGGTGGAGCTCGACACCAAAATCAGTAAGAAAGTTTTCCAACCACGTGAGTTCAGACATGACAGACGCCATCGAACGATACTCAGCTTCTGTAGAGGAGCATGCCACAACGGTTTGCTTCTTACTCCGCCAAGTGATCAGGTGCCCTCCAAGGTATGTGCAATAACCACTCATAGACCGACTGTCGTGGAGGGAGCCAGCATAATCCACATCAGAATAGGTTGTTAAAGATAAGGAAGAGGAGGGCTTATTACAAGCCCTTGTCCTAGAGCATTTTTTAGATAACAAAGTATTCACTCGATAACTTGAAGGTGGGATGTCCGCGGAGCATGCATGACCAACGACAAATGAAATATCTTGGCCGTGTGACATTCAGGTAGATAAGTTTGTCAACCATACAATGATTGTACTCTGAATTAGGGAGAAGTGAATCAGAGTCGGACTCATGATCACACAGTTTGTGATTGGCATCAATTGGTCTGTCAATATGTTTCCATTAGGTCGACGAGTTGTTTCAATACCCAAGAAATAACGGAGGCGACCCAAATCTTTGGTTTGAAAATGTGAGGCCGAGTACTTCTTGGTCATATTTATCCCGTTGAGATCATCGCCCGTCATGAGAATATCACTAACATATACATGAAGTATCATCGTGCCTGTCGGAAAGTGTTGAGTAAATAGGGAGAAGTCTGTCGTGCTCCAAGTGAAGCCAAAATCTCGAATGACCCGACTGAACTTATGAAACCAAGCCCGATGAAACTGCTTGAGGCCATAAAGAGATTTCTTGAGGTGGTAGGCTAGAGACTCCCCCGTGATTTCATAACTAGGAGGTTGCTGCATGTACTCAATCTTAATGAGATCGCCATTAAGGAAGACATTATTGATGCCAAGTTGATGCAACTGCCAATGACGATGGATGACCAAGGAGATCAAGACTCGTACGATATTCAGCTTAGCGACGAGTGAGAACGCCTCTTCATAGTCGAGATCATATTGTTTAGTGAAACCGCGGGACATAAGACAAGCTTTGAAGTGCTCAACAGTCCCATCAGGGCGATGCTTCATAGTGAAGCCCATTTACATCCCACATGTGATTGACCAGGTGGAAGGGGGACAAGGTCCCAGGTCTGATTGTCCCAGAGGGAAGTCATTTCTCATCCATCATTAGTTTCCACCCCGGATGCTGAAGAGCTTCCTGGACAGAAGAAGGTGTGGAAATAGAAGACATGGAAACCGCAAACCTTTGAAGGTCAGGAGATAAGCGATGCAAGGAGACATAATGAGAGTGAGGGTGAGCAGTAGATGTCGTAGTTGGATCAGCTAGTCGTGGAGCGTCATCAGTAGGGGAAACTGTCTCAGGGCATTAGACCGAGGACGACGATGATTTTACACAGTGAGAGGAGGATGAGTTGGTGGTGTGGGGAGTACAGGGGTTGATGCAAGTAGCAAGGGATGAGTTGTATGATGGATAGGGACGTTTGGACACGAGATAGCAGGTGGTGAGGTATCGTGAGGAGTCGAGGAGTAAAATGGTTGATCCTCGAGGAATGTGGCATCGAATGATGCGATTGTTTTTCCATCAGTAGGAGAGTAACATACAACCCTTCTGATTGCGGGAGTGATGCAAGGGTAGGCTTAACTGAGGTCGACCTAGTATGCAACTAAATGAAATGTGATGCTACTAACGACGACTACTGATCATGAATGCATATGTGTTCACCGGTCCGAATAAAATGACAAGTGTAATAGATTAAAAAAAAAAAAGGGGCATAAACAGAGTTGTTCACAAAATATTGATTAAAGAAAGCAAGTTAGGTGCAACAAACAACTGAGACGCAATTACTTTCAAGCACACGCAGAATAAGCCCTGCAAATCAAGTGAACTTACAATACTAACAACAAACATAAGATATTATCCAACATAACATGTGTTCCAATACTCAATAATAGAAAAACAGTAATTCCAAATAACGACTTATGCTTGCAGGTGATGGCGGGAAGGCACAGTGGGAATCAAAGATGGTTGGCCTCCTCAAAGGCTGCAAGCAGCTGGACTGAAGTATGGAGAGGCTCAGTGGGGGGGGAGTAAAGTTGAAGCTGGGTTGAAGTGTGGAGAGGCTCGGGTGGGTGGGTGGGTGGGGGGGGGGAGTGAAATAGATGTAGGATTTAGGTGTGTGAGGGGGGGGGGGGGGGGTCATGAGGGTTGAGGGTTGCGGGTACCAGGAATAGCAAGCTCGGGTGGGGTTAGAGATGAAGCTTGTGGTTGAGAACAGTAAGGAAGAACATAGTCGAGGAGGGGCTTGGGGTGAGGAAGAGGATCTGCGACTGTAGAGGGGTTCTAGATAGAAAACACGGTTGTGGAGGTAGAGGTCGATGAGAAGCGGGCCGTGGGGATCGACGGGAGGAAGAAATTAGCGGTCCGTGGAAGTGGAGATCGACGGGAAGTTGGTTGTGGAGATCGACAGGAACATGGCTGTGGAGATCGATGGGAACAGGGTTGGATTGTGACCTTGGAGCACCAAGAATTCTGCGTTGAGAGGCTCCCTCGAGGGCCTGTAAAAAATTTGAGCATCAGGCGAATGGGTCCTTATACACTCACGAGATGGATCAAAGCAAATGCATACGAGCTTGATATCCCTAAGAGTATGAATATCCATCCCATAATATTGAGGACCTGACGCCATGCTACGAGCCTCTCGAGTATGTGGACCCGTATTGTGGAGACCTCCGAAGCCTACACCTCCACATCCTTTTGAGCCTACACAACCTCATCCCCAGTCCTACACCCTACCCACTCCTGACCCCCACCCGCCTTTGGGTTAGTCGCCTATGGATTCATCGTCTGCACTAGCGATCGCACTGGGACTACCAACACATCATTGGAATCTTGAGAGCATTAGTGATATCGTGGCTCACGCATGCGTAGCCGCGTCTGACGGACAAACACAAGAGTACCATTGGAGAGATTGCTCCATGATCGACGGTACTTGGATGACCCCCCCCGATGGACCTCATCGTTTTTGCCTGACACTCACCGAGAGGATTTCGATCTCCATTCATCAGGAGATGAGTTCTTTCAAGCCGGGGAGAATGATGGAGATCGGCGGCGCGAAGCCGTGGTAGAGCACGAGTTTTGGGCCCGTTCGGGGCCGAAACTCGTGCTCCACCGCGGGTTCGCGCTGCCGATTTCCATCAGGGAGTACCCGACAAAGATATCTTTTGTAGCACTAGGAGACAGCTTGTCCACAGGAGACCCAAGATGATGGACAAAGAGGACACCCGAAAACACGAGGAGGGAGGGGAAGGGAGATGTGAAGGGGAACATGATGGAGAAGGTGATGCAGGCCTACATGCCGAGGTGAGTGTGGCGGCTAAAGCGACGGTTCACTCTAGATCTTTCCGATCGAGCACGCGCGCACACGAATTCGTTGCCACTTCAATAAGTTTATTTTAATCGCAGCACATGCACAACATACGCCAAGAGAAATTTTCGACCAAAACGACGATTCAGAAAGAGGTCGAGTTTGCTCCCCCAAAAAGAATGAAAGCATAGGATTACCCCAATCCTTTGAGCGTCAAAACAAGGAGTTACCCACTCCAATCAACGTCACAATAAGGATTTACCCAATCCTTTAATTCACAAGAACGATCGGAAAACAACTCAGAAAAAAACGTCGATTTAAAACCCGCGACGAAATCAATGGTTTCGAAGGCAACGCCGACCTCCTTCACCCCACAAAACCACGTATGAGGAATCACACACAAGAGTAGAGGAATTTGTTACCCAAGCTCACTAGGAGTTTTCGGTGGAGAGCCTCTCTACCACGAGTCTACCGGAATCACACCGAGCGGTTGGGAACACGCGTCAACACTTCAACGAAGACACTAGTGAAGTTCCGACAACAAATCAGCCATCCTCGCAACCTCGACAAGATTCGGCCAACACCAGAGGAGGGGCGGCAAGCCGATCTGGGAGGGGGTCGATGTCTCCAAACAACTCCGTGTCTCGGCGGCGAGCAGCCCAGGACAAGCAATAACCTCAGCTGGATGTTCCGGCGTCAGAGTACACGGTCGGGCGGCGGCGGCCGTCCGGAATCGCACCAGGTCGGGAAGACAGCAGACGGGGCGGCGAGGTGGCGGGTTCTGGAGTCACACCAGGTCAGACGGGGTGTCGTCGAGTCGCATGTTAGGCAGAAGGTGGCGGCGGCAATGTCGCACTGCACGCACAGGAGCCGAACCCTAAGGGAGCAGAAAAACTCACGGGCTTTCTCATTTTTTGTTGTTCTCAACAACAATAATCTCCTTTCATTACTTCCCTCAAAACCTTATAAAGTAATACAAAATATCAACCATTAAACTAATACCCTAAACTAAAATATTAAACTAATACTTAGCTTAACTCACATATTAACTAAAACTAAAAACTGAAATTGACTGAAACATTTGTGAGCTAAGCGGCCGCATGTGGTCATGCGCGGAGGTCGTAGCGGCGGGTATCTTCATTAACTTGATTGTTACGGCGACGCGGGCCGCGAGCGGAGGTTGTAGCGGCGAACATCTTCATGCATGGGCGGGTCGGCGCCATCAATCCTCCCCCGGTCAAAAGCACTCATCACCGGTGAGTGGTCACGTCGATAGTGTTGGAGGAGGGCAACATCTAAACATTCCAAATCAGCCTCGGGAAGCCAAGAATCATCCAAAGCGGGACGGTCACGCCAACGAACAAGATAACGGTGGAGACCACCATCAACGGAGGTAACAACTTCATCATCTAAAATCTTGTCAGGCACAAAGGAGGTTTTGGGAAACCTTGGAAAAGCATTAACATCATGTGAAATATTGGCTGTAAAACCACCACCCGATGTAACCACGGTAGGACCCGTAGGCAAGAGAGACACGGGAAAACACGCTCACCCCCCAACCCATTGAAGAAGCCGACGCATCAGAAGAAGAGAATGGAGAGTGAAGTAATTTTGGTGGTGGAGAGATATACGGCGTTAAATACGAAACATTGAAAATAGGGGAAATACCCCAATCAGCGCGTAAATCTAAAACACACGCATTGTTTCCCAATTTCTTGATAATTTTTAAAGGGCCGACTCTCCTATTGACAACTTCTTGACGGTGCCCGAGGGCAACCGCTCCGGGAGCAAATGGACCAAAACTAAATCATCAACATTAAAAGTAGAAGCTCTCCGATGTGTATTCGCATGTGATTGATAAGAAGCATATTGAGTGACTAACTTTTCTTGAATGCGCTTGTGGAGATCGTGAACGTGTTGAGCGAAATATTGTGCAAAGTGACTTGATTTATACGTAGAAGGTAGTGGAATCAAATCAAGTGGCACGGACGCTTTGTAACCATGCACAACCTCATTCGGCGATAGACCGGTAGAGTGATTCTTAGAGTTGTTATAGGTGAGTTGGGCGTGGGGAAGGAGTAAATCCCAAGTACCCTTGTGGTCACCCACAAGACACCGGAATAGATTGCCCAAACTACAATTAACAACTTCCATCTGTCCATCCGTTTGCGGGTGGTAGGCGGAGGAAAATAATAGCTTGGTGCCCATTAATTTCCAAAGCGTTTCCAAAAGTAGCTAGTAAATTTAACGTCGCGGCCCGTAACGATAGTTTTAGGAACTCCACGATGATTAATAACCTCTTTAAAATATAATTTAGCAATATAAGAAGCATCGTTCGTTTTACTACATGGAATAGAGTAAGCCATTTTGGAAAATCGGTCTACAACGACAAGAATAGAATCGTGATGACGCATGTTCGGAGGGAGCCAAGGATAAAATCCATACTCACGTCTTCCCACGGGACGGGCGGAATAGGAAGAGGGGTGTACAACCTAACATTAATCTTATTACCTTTAGCGAGTTGGCACGTGCGACAATTGTTAACAATTTTGTTAACAAGTGCCTTTAAGTGTGACCAATAAAATTTATCCTCCACTAACGTAATCGTTTTGTCGCGACCAAAATGACCGCCAAGGCCACCGCTATGTATCTTCCAAATAATAAAGTGGCGAAGTGACGATTACGGAATACACAACTTAGAATGCCTAAATAGATATCCATCGGGAAGATAATAGGCGGAAATAGTAGTGGGGGAGTCGTGTTGGGCACTCAAGTAAACGTCCCTAAAATCCGGGCAGTGCACGTACTCATCCTTAATTCGCTCAAATCCAATGACCTTAACATGCATAGTAGTTAGCAATAAAGAGAGTCGGCTAAGGGCGTCGACGACATGGTTTTGTGAACCCTTAAGGTGCTTAATGGAAAATGTGTACTCTTGTAGGAAAGAGACCCATTTAGCGTGACGGGGGCTGATTTTATGTTGCGAATTTATGAACCGAAGGGCTTCATGGTCGGAAAGGAGAACGAACTCCTTGGAAAGGAGATAAATGCCTCCAATGTTTGGAGACAACGAATGACCGCGTAAAATTCCCTATCATAATTGGAATAATTTAGTTTTGAGCCCGCTAATTTCTCGCTAAAATAGCCTATAGGATGTCCCTCTTGGCTTAGCACTCCACCAACTCCGATTCCGGAAACATCACATGATAGCTCGAAAACCTTAGTGAAAAAGTCGGGTAAGTGAAGAATCAGAGCCTCCGTCATTTTAGTTTTGATAGTTTGGAACACAACGGTGGCGTAGGTAGTCCACTTAAAATCGCCCTTCTTCATACACTCCGTAATATGTGTCATGATACTACTAATGTCCTTAATGAAACGACGATAAAAAGTAGCTAAACCATGAAAGCTTCTCACGTCATGGATGCACTTAGACTCGGGTCAATCCTTAATGACTTGGAACTTTCCCGAGTCCACCTTAATACCATTCGCACCCACCCCTATATACCCAAAACTAATAACCCAAAAATTCTACCGCTTGCACAAAGAAAATACATTCTTGAGATTGACATATAACTTCTCTTCGCGTAGCGTGGTAAGAATAATCTTCAAGTGCGATAAATGATCGGTGGGCGTGGTGCTGTATACTAAAATATCATCAAAATAGATCACTACAAATTTTCCCATATAAGGTTGAAATACATGAGTCATCATTCGGGAAAAGGTGCTTGAGGCGTTAGAGAGCCCGAACGGCATGACCATCCATTCATACAAACCATCCTTGGACTTGAACGTGGTTTTCCATTCGTCCCCCTCACGGATCCGTATTTGGTGGTAGCCACTCTTAAGATCCAATTTAGAGAAAATTGTGGCATCGGCTAACATGTCCAACAAATCATCTAACCAGGAGATCGGAAACCGGTATTTAATGGTATCTTGTTAATTGTTCGGCTATCCATACATATTCGCCACGTACCATCTTTCTGGGTGCAGGTAAGGCGGGGAAGGCACAAGGACTCTTGCTATGCCTAATGAAACCCTTGTGGAGGAGATCCGAAATTTGACTCTGCAACTCTTGATGTGCCATGCGGGGTTCAACCTATAGTGGGGAAGATTCGGTAAGGAAGAACCCAATATTAAATCTATAGCGTGTTGAATCTCTCTAAATGGGGTAAGGTGGATGGAAGCTCATCCGAATACACGTCCTTATATTCCTCTAACAACGCTCTCAATTCAGGCGGCAAATTTTCCAAATTTGGAGCGTCACCTTTAGATTGAAGACACACTAACGTATATATATCTCCACCAAGAAAAGACTCGCGGGTAAATTCCGTACGACCCATCAAACTTAGAGTCTTCTTTTCTACCGGAAGAGTGGTTTCATTAGCGGGACTAGCGGGATCCTTAGGAGGAGTGGGTTTCAAGGTGATCTTCTTGCCATTAAATTTAAATTCATACACATTGGACCTCCCAAAATGAGTCACATCATGATCATATAACTAAGGGCGACCAAGAATAACATGACAAACATCCATGGGTATCGCATCACACCATATATCTTCCGAATAAGACTTGATTGTAAGGGGTATAAGACATCTACGTGTAATGGGAAGGGACGTTTTGTTGACCCATGCTACTTGGTAGGAGTGGGGGTGGAGCTCAGTAGTGAGCTTCATACGCGTGACGGCACTCTCCGAAATAACATTCATGCAACTTCCACTATCGATAATCACTTACAAAGCTTCTCGCCGCTCTTAAAAATCAACGAGAAGATGTTAGTGCGGTGCCAATCATCCGACGCACATGGAGTTGTCAAAATACAACACATCACCATAAGATTACGGTCATCCTCCATGTCACTAGGAAAGCCTTCCAGTTCCGACTCAACCGTAGTCTCATAAATAAATTCGGGCGCTTCACTAGTGGGCTCAACTAAAGCCAAAGCCTTACTCTTTGTTGGGCACTCAACGACGTAATGGCTGGCTACCCCGCAAGCATAGAAACTGGCATTAGTTTTGCTAATCTTGCCCACGGGAATGCGTTCACCGATGGGATTCTTGGCATTTCTAGTCGTGATAACGATATTGGTGGAATCCATGGTCTTAAATTTCCCTTGTCCTTATAGGTAGAGGTGGAAGGACCATAGTTAGTTTTGCCCTTATGTGAAGTGTTTTTACCCTTTGACTTAGAGGCTAAATGTTTTTCAATGTCTAGTGCAGCATTGAAGTGGTGTTCAAATCGGTGTGACCGTAGCATAGGAGTTTTCGTTGGATGTCAGAGCTAAGACCCTTACGGAACCTAGATAGAGTAACTTCCGACATCTCTTGGACCTCACATCGGACCATCTTATCCTTAAGATCTCCCATGTAATCGGCTACGAACCTATTGCCTTGACGATGGGTGGATAGCTCATCGAACATTTGGGTACGGTGATAAGCGGGAACATATTGATCTTTTAAGACGTTTTTCATAACTTGCCAACCGACGGGGGGGGGGGGGGGGGGACACCATTCTCGGCTCCGAAACGTCGCTCCTCATTTAGCTAAAATCCTTTGGCTCGACCCGTTAACTTCATCCTACCAACTTGAACCTTACGCGGGTCCATCAAGTGATGCCACTCAAAGTAACACTCCATGTCCATAACCCAGTTCAGAAAAATTTGGGGTTCCCCTAAACCGTCGTAGGTGGGGGCGTTAATCTTAATGGCGCGGGTAAAATCGACATCTTGTTCAGGACGATGATGTTGTGGACGAGCACGTGGAGACAAATCATCGCGGTTGTCATCCTCGTGGTGGTGGTGGTGACGGTTGAGTGGCCTATGACCTCTAGGTGGTGAAGGGGTTCGGTGGCCAAAAGTTGGGCCAACATTCCCCGAAGTTTCCCCATTTGTTGATTCATCTCACAGCGAAGATCATCAACTGGGGAGGGGTTTTAATTCGGTTGCCGCTTGTCGGCCATACTCGACGAGGAGGTGTGATACTCGTGACCGGATCTGGTGGCATGCGATGTGTAAGAAAAAAAATTGTTGTTGTTTTATAGAAAAATAAATTTGTGCACACGTGGAACCTAAAGTGAATTAGTGCGGACCGGGGCCAAGTTAAGAAATTGGTCAACCTAGCTCTGATACCAAATTGATGCAGGCCTACGTGCCGAGATGAGTGTGGCAACTAAAGCTACGGTTCACTCTAGATCTTTCCGATCGAGCACGCGCGCACACGAATTCGTTGCCACTTCAATAAGTTTATTTTAATCGCAGCACATTCTCAACATACACCAAGAGAAACTTTCGACCAAAACGACGATTCGGAAAGAGGTCGAGTTTGCTCAAAAAAAAGAACGAAAGCATAGGATTAGCCCAATCCTTTGAGCGTCAAAACAAGGAGTTACCCACTCATTAATTCAGAATGATCACAAAGTAAATACACCCACACGACATGAGAATGATCTTCAATGAAAGTAAGATAGTAACGATAACCAAACACAGGGGCACACAGGCGAGAGATATGTTCCCTGGAATAGGTGCGGCCATCACGTCCAGCGCCGCGAGGCCTAGTACGACCGCCACAAGACCCAGTAGATGGAGGTTGAGCTGTAATGGAGTGGTGAAACAAAGAAGGGGGAAATCCCCATGTTAGCAAGGGAGAGCTGAGAGGAAGGAGGTGGTGACCTCTTTAAGTGATGAGCAGAGAATGCAGGCAGGAGGTTCCAGCGAGTGTTGGTTCAGCAACCTTTCCAGCATAGACGCTCAAGCCGTGAGAACAAGAGGCAAGCACGAGTAGTAGTATGCAGCGAGGACAACAATCAAGGGCGTCGAGTTCCTGGAGCGGGGGCATCGGCGAGTCCGGTGACGAGAGAAGTGAGTACGCCTGGAATCGTGAAGGCCGCGAGTGCTGAGCGCCGAGAAGCTGTTGGACTCGCCGAAGGAGGAGGCTCTGCGTCAAATACTTTTATATTAATTATTTAATGCTGTTATGGTATGCTGAAACTCTAATCAGCATTTTTAATTTCTTCCTATACTAGGCATTTTATGTGTGACAATTAAGAAGCTCATAAAATAAGAAAGTTTTATTTTCCAAATACTCAAAGTTGAGTGTTATGGTTTGGTTCACTTCAAGGATTAAACAGTTCCCCCATCAAATTGGTAATTTCCAGTCATTTTTTCTTTTAATACTATGTTCTCTTATTTTCGGTGCTATTTATCCTCATCTCCCTGATCATAGCTTACATAACTTATCTTACGTGAATGTACCCAAAATAGGACGAGAAGGAAATTCAGAAGACAGCATTTAAGCAATTTCGTGTTCTGAGATCAGCGAAAGAATTCAGATATGGCTACAAGCTTGTTGTAATACTTTCACTTGGTCCTCTTAAGCAATTTCGTTTTCTTGTTCCTTGTTTATTACTCCTTCCAATCCTATACTTTTCATTCCTGTTTTGGTTCTCCATGGTTTATTCCAATTCGCACCTTCTGCAGGAAAATAGCAACATAAGAGCTGCACTTCTACATCTGATGTTATTGAGGTATACTTATTTTTTTTTCTTCTCTTTTTTCTTGGTTTAAGCTTTCGTTATTTTCAACTAAATCATGGATTTATTTCCTTCACATTTGTTGTAATATTAGGTTATTGATTTGGCATGTTTTTAGTAAATTAATGGATTTATAAAAGACTAAATTTAATATTTTAATTTTTCGATATAGTGGTGCTAATATCTGCTTTCAAGGATTGCGGCACATGCTTATCACAAAATAATCCCCAGCTTTAAATTTTTAATATCTTTCTTTTTGCATAAATACTTGATAATCTCACCATGATCTTGTTCATTCTGTGTAAGTAGGATATGAGGTCTTCGATGAGTACTGTATTAGCGATGGATCCCATTAACCAAAATGCTTGAGATAATGTGTACGGGCCACTACTAATATAAAACAAAACTCTTGATAATCACATGGGAGGCCTTCTGTCGCTCATTGCTCGCCTCAGTTTGAAGTTTTTCAACTATCAAGTGCCATACACTAAGAGCTCCTTTAATCATATTGAGCCTGCATAAGAGTCATTTGCTCTTGAAACTTGTTCGATCATTGTAGAAGCATCCTAGAGCCTTGAGAACTACAAACTTAATGGAAGACTTCGATCCAACACTATCAAGTAGTTACATACACCAAATGCCCGCTCAATCACATCAAACATACATTAAAGCCCCCACTCTTCAGCATTGTTTGATCTGATTCTAACATTCGATTCTATTGACACGAATATTTGGGTCGAACTCTACCCTATTATGTTATTTGATGAACACCCATCAACCCAAAATACTAATTTAATGGATTATTAAAAAAATGTGACAATCATTTTTATCGAATGTGGGATTATTAGTGACTTTCATGTGGATCTCAGCACTGTTATAAGCTGAAGTAAATGCCCATGCAAATACCCGTGTAAAAGGCCCACTTTAGAGGCCATATTGCTTTTACTCTTCTCCTTTAGTTTAGCCCCACACCTCTTGTAGCTATTAGGACTCCCCCTCTTGTGTATATATAGAGTGGTGTTGTATCTCTTTATGTTAGATTTGGAATATATAAAAGATATTTCTTATTCTCAACTTTATATTCCAAATCTATCATTGCTTTCATCTTCCACCCTCAAACACAAGTTCTAGCCATCATGGTAGATGAGATGTCATTTTTTTATTATTGATCTTGATAATATACTTAATCAGATGATTATACCTCATAAGTATGACATTAACCAAGAATCAAGAATAATACTGGGGGAGGAGATAAACAATGATCATGTGAAACATTTCAGAGTGGATTATTCTACATTTTGTTAATTTGAAGGGCATACTGTTAAACTTAAGATCTCGCTACTATAATTTACACTACTAAGTTGGCTCAAACTTAAAAAACAATTATTTTCATGTATAGTAGATAAAATTTTAATTATATTGTCATGATCGAGCATATCTATCGTCATATGTCCCTCTAATTCCATTTCTTTTCATATATATATTTTGGAGTCTAACTTCCTGCTTAATTCTCTCCTTTTAGCTTCTAGACAGGAAGAGCTAAAACTGTTCTTGACAAAGTGAAAGATTTCTTTGGGGATGCTACAAGTGGGGCAAAGGAGTCATTTGGCAAGCTTACTTC
>JAWHQI010002034.1:0-47588 GCA_033032865.1 Dactylorhiza incarnata | reverse complement strand
ATGAATTTTATTTCGCATTTTCAAAAGGTTAGGACCTCCTACGTTTGACGGAAGAGCAGATTTCATGGCATTAGGATGAAGGGTTTGTTGCCATTGAGGGGATGTTTTTGTACTCAGGAATCTCTGCAGACCAAAAGGTGATGGTCGCCGCTTACCAGCTGAAAGGACTTGCTAGAGCTGGTGGATTAGGGAGAGGGAAAATCTCGTAGGTGGATGTTCGTGGGAGTCGTTCAAGGCGATGGTGTTAAAGAAACTCTTGCCGTCGGTCGAGCAAGACCGTTTAATGAATAATTTTCTGCACCTGAAGCAAAGACAACTCACGGTTAGTGAGTATGAGATCGAGTTCAGTAAGTTGAGCAGATTTTCTCCAGATTTAGTGGCTTCTGAGGCAGGAAGAATGAAGCAATTTCTTGGAGGTCTTCGTAGCGATATTCAGCAGTTGGCGAGTGCTTATAGATCAGAAAGTTATGCTGAAGTGGTAGAAGCAGCGCTTAAAGTCGAGGCTATCGACAACAGCCAAGAATCGGGGTGCTCTAATGAAAAAGGAAAAGAGGAAAGTCGAAGAGGGGGAGACCCCCAAGGTACCTAGCTCGCCTCCAAAGAAAAGGAGTGGAGAGGTGTGTAGCTTCTGTGGCCGCCCCGGCCATCCAGTGGAGAAATGTTTCAAGAGGAAGGGAGCTCAGAAGCAGCAGCGAGTGCTAGCAATCCAGGGTGCTCCGAAGGGTGAGGTGCTCTGCCAGTTGTGCAAGCAGAAGGGGCATGATGTGGCCCAGTGTTGGACCAAAGATAAGGTCTGCTTCCAGTGCAAGCAGAAGGGGCACATGAAGTTCCAATGCCCGCTGATTCAACCCCCGTTGCAGCCTGTTCCGCTTCGAACCTTGCCGCCGCTGCAGCATCAGGATAAAGGAAGAGGAAAGCTGAACGTGTTAACCCAGGAGCAAGCGCAGTCTTCGACCCAAGTGATCGCAGGTTAGACCTTAAGACAACTTTTTAGTCTTGTTTCCTTTTTAGTTCGCTGTATTAGACTAGTTTCTCTTCGCGCTTATAGGAAGATTTAAGGTAAAGAATCGTTGGGTGTGTGTTCTGTTCGATTCGGGTGCTACCCATTCGTTCGTAGCAAGGGCCTTCGTTGAGCGTCACCGTTTGACCCCTGAGCTGGGCAACGATTCGTTCCTCGTTAAGTTCCCTTTTGGTGATCTGGTGTCCTCGAACCAGTGCGTCCGAAGTTGCCCCGTTCTCTTAGGAGATTTCTTGGCTGTTGCTGATCTCAAAGTGTTGGACTTAGAAGACTTTGACGTAATATTGGGTATGGACTGGTTGTCCAGTTATGATGCGGTCCTCCGATGCAAGGAAAAGCGTCTGGACTTCGTGATGGACAACGGTCAACCCATGAGCATTTTTGGTTCTCCGTACCAGAGTTCTTCGATAATTTCTGCGGTATGTGCTCGGAAACTGTTAATTTCCGGTTGTTTGGCTTACCTTGTTTCTGTAGTAGAAGCTGTTGGTGGTTCGCCGTGTATCGAGGATATTCTGGTGGTGCGAGAGTTTCCTGCTGTCTTCCCTGCTAATCTCCCTGGTCTCCCGCCCGTTAGAGATGTGGAGTTCGTTATTGATCTTGAGCCTGGTACTCGTCCTATTGCTAAGGCACCGTACCGTATGGCCCCGCGTGAGTTAGAAGAGTTGCGAACTCAGTTAGATGATTTGTTGCATTGTGGTTTTATCAGACCTAGTTCTTCTCCCTGGGGTGCTACGGTTTTGTTCGTGAAAAAGAAGGACGGTTCTATGAGGTTGTGCATAGATTATAGAGAATTAAACAAAGTGACCATCAAGAACAGGTATCCGTTGCCAAGGATTGATGATCTGTTCGATCAGTTGCGTGGTAGCACGGTGTTTTCAAAGATTGATCTTCGATCAGGCTACCATCAGTTGAGGATCCGTGAGTCGGACGTTCCCCGGACTGCCTTTCGTTCTCGTTATGGCCATTTTGAATTTCTAGTCATGTCATTTGGTTTGACAAATGCACCCTCTGCATTTATGGACATGATGAACCGTGTGTTCAAGGATTTTCTGGATCATTTCGTCGTAGTTTTCATCGACGATGTGCTGGTTTATTCTAGAAGTGCTGAGGAGCATGCTATGCATTTGCGCTTAGTGTTGTCTACTCTTAGAGAGCACAAGTTGTATGCGAAGCTGAGTAAGTGCGAATTCTGGCTTTTCTCAGGTGTCCTTCCTGGGTCATGTGGTGAACAAAGATGGAATTACGGTAGACCCCGCTAAAATTTCTGCCGTATTGGATTGGAAGACGCCTTCGACGCCTAAGGAGATAAGGAGTTTCTTAGGGTTGGCCGGGTACTACAGGAGATTTGTCCAAGGATTTTCAGTACTGTCCGCACCCTTGACTAAGCTTACCCAGAAGAATACTGCTTTTGTTTGGAGCGATAAGTGCGAAGAGGCCTTTCAGGAATTGAAGAGGCGTTTGTGTAGTGCTCCGGTGTTGGCCTTGCCGATCGAAGGAGTCGAGTATGCAGTTTATGTAGACGCATCTCACATTGGCCTGGGTTGTGTGTTGATGCAAGAAGGGAAGGTGATTGCTTATGGGTCTAGACAATTGAAAGTTCATGAAAAGAATTACCCTACGCATGACTAAGAATTCGCCGCAGTAATTTATGCTTTGAAGCTTTGGAGACACTTGTTATATGGAGTGTCATGCAAGATTTTCACGGATCATAAAAGTCTGATGTATGTCTTCACCCAGAAGGAGCTGAATCTGCGCCAGCGGAGGTGGTTGGAGTATGTGGCGGATTATGAGGTGGATATTCTGTACCATCCGGGTAAGGCTAATGTGGTGGCCGATGCCCTGAGCCGGAAAACCGCGCATATCTTCAATCTCTCAGTGCAGTCGTTAGTAGAGGAGTTTATGTTGATGGATATCTCAGTCGGTAGTTGTACCGCACCTTCGAGCTTAGAGGTTGAAGAGCCTTCTTGGATTGCCCTTACTAGGCTGCATCAGAAGGAAGATCCTGACTTGCAGCATCTTCGAAGTAGAACTGAAAAAGGAGAATTACCAGATTTTTCAATCGATGATAAGGATACTTTGAGGTACCGAGGTAGATATTGCATCCCCGCGTTGGAAGAAATTCGGACAAAGATCTGTAGCGAGGCGCATGATTCTAGCATTTCCTATCATCCTGGTTCCACGAAAATGTATAAAGATCTGAAGCAGATCGTTTGGTGGTCGGGTATGAAGAACGATATAGCGAAGTATGTGTCTGAATGTTTAACTTGTCAGCGCGTGAAAGCAGATCATAAGAGGCCTGGAGGTAAGTTGAACCCGTTAGATATTCCAAGCTGGAAGTGGGAGAGTATTTCGATGGACTTCATTACCGGTTTGCCAAGATCTCCCAGTGGTCATGACTCGGTGTGGGTTATAGTAGATCGCTTGACAAAGTGTGCTCACTTTGTGCCGTTTAAGATTGGATACTCGATGGAGAAAATAGCAAAGCTGTATTTGGATGAAGTTATCAGATTGCATGGTGTGCCTGTGAGCATTGTGTCGGACCGAGACTCGAGGTATACGTCTCGTTTCTGGCAGAGTTTGCAGGGAGCCTTGGGTTCTGACCTTAGGTACTCTACCGCTTATCATCCCCAAACCAATGGTCAGACAGAATTAGTTAATCAGATTTTGGAAGATATGATAAGGTGCTATATCTTAGATCATGGTGGAGCTTGGGATAAGCGGCTTGGATTGATGGAGTTCGCGTATAACAACAGTTATCAAGAAAGCCTACAAATGGCCCCGTTTGAGGCTCTGTATGGGAGGCGTTGTCGGACTCCGTTGTTTTGGGCTGAGGTTGGTGAGAGTCCCTTGCTAGGCCCAGAGGCTTTGGAAGAGATGAATGTTGCTGTGACTCATATCCGCGAGAAGCTCCGTATTGCTCAGGAGCGGTATGAGAAGTATGCTAACCGAAGAAGTGTGGATCTAGAGTTCACCGTTAGAGATTTGGTGTTCTTGAAAGTCTCTCTGATGCCAGGTGTTAAGAGATTTGGAAGGAACCACAAGTTGGATCCCCGGTATGTGGGACCTTTCCAGATTGTTGAGCGCATCGGAGTGTCAGCATATAGATTGGATTTGCCTGCTTCCTTCCCTAATGTTCATGATGTGTTTCATGTAAGCCAGTTGAGGAAGTGTTTGCGTAGTGATCGGCTTGTTCTTGATTCAGTGCCCGTTTTGCAACCCAATCTTGCTTATGTCGAAGAGCCTGTCCGAATCTTGGAGACTCAGGAGCGTGTGTTGCGAAGGAAGACGATCCCAATGGTTAAGGTTCTTTGGAAGAATCAGGGTGTCGAAAGCGCAACTTGGGAGCTAGAGTCTGCCATGAGAGAGACTCACCCTAGCCTCTTCTCTTAGATTTCGGGTAAATCTTCTGTCAGTTAATCTTTTAAATTTGATTCTGTATCTTTCTTGATCTTCGGATTTCAAGTTTCGGGACGAAACTTCCTTTTAGGGGGAGTGACTGTAACGCCCCTAATTTTCATCAATTATTTTACGTACCCGTTATGACGTAATTTTGGTGTAAGGGCGTTATGTCAGCTCTTTGGTAGTGTTTCGAGCCTTAGCTTAGTTGGAGCTCGTGATTCAGATCGAGCGTGCGAGTTTTTGCATCGTTTCGAGTTAAGGTGAAGATTTTGAGTAATTATCAAGATTTTAGCTTCGGGAGGCTTTATCCGGAGTTTGTCTCGTCGGAATGGAATTCTGACTTCGCCGTTGGATTCGTAGCGCCGTTTTTCAGCTAGGGTGCGAATTTCATAGAAATCCGAGGTGTTTTGGTCGCCCTCGCAGTTTAAGTAAATTGGGGAATTTATTAATTATTTAAATAATAAATTTAGGTTTATATATAAGCCTAAAGCCTTCCCCTTTCCCTATTCATCCTCTTCCTCGATCAAAAGCAGCCGCCGAGGGTTAGGGCGAGAGCGGAGCTTCGTGGAGCCTTCAACCGGCGATTTCTAGAGCTGTAGTGGTCGGATTCGAGTTTGGTTTGAAGATTCGGAAAGCTCTCGGCGAGATCTTCGTCTTAGTGGTAAGCTTGTTCTTCTTCGCGGAAGTTTTGGAGTTATGGAAATGACCTAACTCTTCCTTTCGGTCCTTAGCGCTCTAGGTCTTCGTGCTCGGGAGTTACCTTGGCATTCGGAGCGGAGTTAGGCGAGTTTTGCAAGGTTAAGGCAAGTGGCTTCCTCCTCCTTCTCTTTCTTTTCTTGAAGCATTGTTTCGCTCGTGTCGATTTCATGTCGCTCGGTTTAACTTAAGTCTTGGAGTTTTGATATAAGCTTCCTTGATTGTTCTTCCTTTGCTATGAATCGGGTAGTTGTTCCCAGGAGAAAACCGAGATAGATAAAATCCTCGTTCCCTTACTAAATCTAGAGTTTTCTTCTGATTTCTCGAGAGATTTCCCTTGTCTCGAGAAATTAACCTCCTATGTCTCGAGAAACTGCTTATGTCTCGAGATTTTTTTCCTTTCATGTCTCGAGAGATCCCTTCTGATGTCTCGAGATTTCCCCTTCATGTCTCGAGAAACTGCTTATGTCTCGTGATTTTTCCTTTCATGTCTCGAGAGATCCCTTCTGATGTCTCGAGATTTCCCCTTCATGTCTCGAGAAACTGCTTATGTCTCGAGATTTTTCCTTTCATGTCTCGAGAGATCCCTTCTGATGTCTCAAGATTTCCCGTTCATATCTCGAGAGATCCCTTTCATGTCTCTAGAGTTTGCCTATTACTCGAAAATTCAACCTTCTATCTCCCGTGAAGTCCTTTGTAGTTCTCGGGAAGTCCTCAATTTGATGTGATTTTTTGTATGGTTCCCGGTGGTTAGCGAGACCACCACCAGGGGCGGTGCCCCTTGGACCCCGTTAGGGGCTCTGTCCCTAAGACCCCGCCAGGGGCGCGGCCCCTTGGAACCCCGCCCGGAACGCATGTGATTTCGTTGAGTTTCTGTGTTTGAATATCGTGTCCCCTCGGGTATACTTGGATGATTGCCAGTAACCCTTCGGTGCTCCTGACCTCGAATCCCTCTCGTTTGACACTCTTTTTACTCGTTGTGGTCTGTTGACATTTGAGTCACCCTTATGATTTATATTGATCGATGTGTACTTTGCCTTGACCCTATTTCTTAGGGCCTTCCAGTGATTATCCTTTCGGGCAGCATCCCGTGTTTAATTAAAATTTAAGTAATAAGAACTACTGTCTTTAGCCTTACACAGTAGTTGTGTCTGGGGGACAGTGGGGGAAAATGTTACAGCCTTGCACGATAGTCGTGTCTGGGTGGTTGGGTCTAGTGGTACCCCCAACTGGTTTTGGGCTTTGGGTAGCGGAGGTAGTTAACCGCTCCCGTATAATTTAAGCTGATCAGTCTCTATAATTGATAAAACTAAATAAATGAATGTGTTGTTTCTCTTTTGATATTTAGTGCACTTGATGCTTGTTGGTTCTTTGTTCAGAGCTCTCTTTCGGTAAATTTGGCTTGGGTTGGTACCCCTTATGCCTTGCTTGTTTTTCTGCTAGTTTTCTGCCACTTGTAATCCCTTGCTGAGGCGTTCTTTGTTTTATTGAATGCCTCAGGTTCAGAGCCGTAGCGGCTAGTGGTGTAGCCTGAAGTTCAGAGTCTCTGTAGCTGTTCGCCCCGCTGGTGCGAGGTAGTTGTTTTTAGTTACTTCTTGCGCTCAGACATACTAGTTGGTGCCAATGGGTTAGTGTCATGTTGTTGACGCCCATTGTGCCCCTTTTTATACTTTATAGTTTATTTGCCAGATTATGCCACTACTTTTAGATCCTGTGTTATCCTACTCTCTGGGAAGAATTTATGTTAGGTGCACTATAGTTATAAATGGCTTTTCCTTCATCCTCATTGCATTCTTTTGAACTGAAAATCTTATCTTTAAAGTCGCCTAAAAGTATTTTCTATACTTATAATACGCCTAGTCATGTGCATATCATTTACTTATATCCTTACATTGCATACATTTAAGGATTTTAAGTAAACTAAATCAAGTACTTTCCGCTGCAATTAAATATACTTTCTCGGTGGACTAGTTGATCCACGAACTGAGAGACACAATTCTTACCTCAAACCCTATAAATGATTTCAAATGACGAATTATCATGAAAACATGGTTTATTTTAATAAGTAATAGGTTCCCGCCTGAGCGTCTGCAGTTGTCTCCTGCATGACGTGGCATCACGACGTGCATTTTCTCTTACTCTGATATTCTTTAATTCAGGGAAAATGCGGGTTGTGATAGTTGGTATCAGAGGGAGGTTGTTCGACAAGTTGGTCGGGCAACAAATTCTGATATAGTAGTTGTTTGGTTTCATTGCATACACACACCGATGTGTCATCAGTACGTCTTGGCCGAAGCATGAACACTACACTCATAGCATGATAAGAAGTATACGGGGCATATTATGTAGTATGGGATGCATAATATGTGTTTGTATATGGATCCACCATAGGTGGCAACATGTGACGGTTATGTAGTATGGGATGCATAACCATCATCACATGGATGCCCATTAGCACGTTTTCTCTTTCGTTACATGCAATATTATGTAGTATGGGATGCATAGTATTACATGTGTACGCCGCTCATAACATGCATTAAGGCCTTTATTAGAATGCATAGCACAACATACTTTACATAGCATTGCATAAGCACACGTGCGAAGTTAAAAACTTATATGATGACACACGTACACACATGATTTCAAAACGAATAGAAAATTCATGCATTCATGCCCCTTGCACATGAGTCAAGTGGGACGATGTAGTATCGTTCCTGAATTTAGCATATCATCATGAAAATATCCCAGAGAAAGGTAGTGGAAATGGCAAGTAACTGTACATGTATGTTCTGAAACAAGCAGTGTAGTTCTAGTGTAAGGTTAAGTTTTAATTAGAGGTTTATGCGTATTAGCAGAGATGTCTCGGAGGCGTGTTGCGACTAGGTCGACTCCCCAGTTGGAGGGCGAGTCTTCGGGTGCGCAGAGTGAAGCCTTGATCGAGAGTCTGCGCCAGAGCAATGAGACTCTGGCTAGGCAGATGGTTGCGATGCAGTCGCAGGTTGAGGCGTTGTTGGCTGCCGGTGCTAGGCAGCAACCCATTTTGCAGGCCCCAGTAGTTGGACAGACTGTACCTACTCCTCCTGCTCCCTTGGTACCCCCAGTAGTGATACCACCGGAAATGAATTTTATTTCGCATTTTCAAAGGTTGGGACCTCCTACGTTTGACGGAAGAGCAGATTTCATGGCATTAGATGACTGGTTTGTTGCCATTGAGGAGATGTTTTCGTACTCAGGAATCTCTACAGACCAAAAGGTGATGGTCGCCGCTTACCAGCTGAAAGGACTTGCTAAGAGCTGGTGGATTAGGGAGAGGGAAAATCTCATAGGTGGATGTTCGTGGGAGTCGTTCAAGGCGATGGTGTTAAAGAAATTCTTGCCGTCGGTCGAGCAAAACCGTTTAATGAATAATTTTCTGCACCTGAAGCAAAGACAACTCACGGTTAGTGAGTATGAGATCGAGTTCAGTAAATTGAGCAGATTTGCTCCAGATTTAGTGGCTTCTGAGGCAGGAAGAATGAAGCGATTTCTTGGAGGTCTTCGTAGCGATATTCAGCAGTTGGCGAGTGCTTATAGATCTGAAAGTTATGCTGAAGTGGTAGAAGCAGCGCTGAAAGTCGAGGTTATCGACAACGCCAAGAATCGGGGTGCTCTAATGAAAAAGGACAAGAGGAAAGTCGAAGAGGGGGAGACCCCCAAGGTACCTAGCTCGGCTCCAAAGAAAAGGAGTGGAGAGGTGTGTAGCTTCTGTGGCCGCCCCGGCCATCCAGTGGAGAAATGTTTCAAGAGGAAGGGAGCTCAGAAGCAGCAGCGAGTGCTAGCAATCCAGGGTGCTCCGAAGGGTGAGGTGCTCTGCCAGTTGTGCAAGCAGAAGGGGCATGATGTGGCCCAGTGTTGGACCAAAGATAAGGTCTGCTTCCAGTGCAAGCAGAAGGGGCACATGAAGTTCCAATGCCCGCTGATTCAACCCCCGTTGAAGCCTGTTCCGCTTCGAAAATTGCCGCCGCCGCAGTATCAGGATAAAGGAAGAGGAAAGCTGAACGTGTTAACCCAGGAGCAAGCGCAGTCTTCGACCCAAGTGATCGCAGGTTAGACCTTAAGACAACTTTTTAGTCTTGTTTCCTTTTTAGTTTGCTGTATTAGACTAGTTTCTCTTCGCGCTTATAGGAAGATTTAAGGTAAAGAATCGTTGGGCGCGTGTTCTGTTCGATTTGGGTGCTACCCATTCGTTCGTAGCAAGGGCCTTCGTTGAGCGTCACCGTTTGACCCCTGAGCTGGGCAACGATTCGTTCCTCATTAAGTTCCCTTCTGGTGATCTGGTGTCCTCGAACTAGTGCGTCCGAAGTTGCCCCGTTCTCTTAAGAGATTTCTTGGCTGATGCTGATCTCAAAGTGTTGGACTTAGAAGACTTTGACGTAATATTGGGTATGGACTGGTTGTCCAGTTATGATGCGGTCCTCCGATGCAAGGAAAAGCGTCTGGACTTCGTGATGGACAACGGTCAACCCATGAGCGTTTTTGGTTCTCCGTACCAGAGTTCTTCGATAATTTCTGCGGTATGTGCTCGGAAACTGTTAATTTCCGGTTGTTTGCCTTACCTTGTTTCTGTAGTAGAAGCTGTTGGTGGTTCGCCGTGTATCGAGGATATTCTGGTGGTGCGAGAGTTTCCCGATGTCTTCCCTGCTAATCTCCCTGGTCTCCCGCCCGTTAGAGATGTGGAGTTCGTTATTGATCTTGAGCCTGGTACTCGTCCTATTGCTAAGGCACCGTACCGTATGGCCCCGCGTGAGTTAGAAGAGTTGCGAACTCAGTTAGATGAGTTGTTGCATTGTGGTTTTATCAGACCTAGTTCTTCTCCCTGGGGTGCTCCGGTTTTGTTCGTGAAAAAGAAGGACGGTTCTATAAGGTTGTGCATAGATTATAGAGAATTAAACAAAGTGACCATCAAGAACAGGTATCCGTTGCCAAGGATTGATGATCTGTTCGATCAGTTGCGTGGTAGCACGGTGTTTTCAAAGATTGATCTTCGATCAGGCTACCATCAGTTGAGGATCCGTGAGTCGGACGTTCCCCGGACTGCCTTTCGTTCTCGTTATGGCCATTTTGAATTTCTATTCATGTCATTTGGTTTGACAAATGCACCCTCTGCATTTATGGACATGATGAACCGTGTGTTCAAGGATTTTCTGGATCATTTCGTCGTAGTTTTCATCGACGATGTGCTGGTTTATTCTAGAAGTGCTGAGGAGCATGCTATGCATTTGCGCTTAGTGTTGTCTACTCTTAGAGAGCACAAGTTGTATGCGAAGCTGAGTAAGTGCGAATTCTGGCTTTCTCAGGTGTCCTTCCTGGGTCATGTGGTGAACAAAGATGGAATTACGGTAGACCCCGCTAAAATTTCTGCCGTATTGGATTGGAAGACGCCTTCGACGCCTAAGGAGATAAGGAGTTTCTTAGGGTTGGCCGGGTACTACAGGAGATTTGTTCAAGGATTTTCAGTACTGTCCGCACCCTTGACTAAGCTTACCCAGAAGAATACTGCTTTTGTTTGGAGCGATTAGTGCGAAGAGGCCTTTCAGGAATTGAAGAGGCATTTGTGTAGTGCTCCGGTGTTGGCCTTGCCGATCGAAGGAGTCGAGTATGCAGTTTATGTAGACGCATCTCACATTGGCCTGGGTTGTGTGTTGATGCAAGAAGGGAAGGTGATTGCTGATGCGATGATTCGGCAAGTGCACCGGTCGCGCAAGTAATAATAATGGGGAAAATCCCCGAGTGTCGGTCTCTTGAGGAACACAGTAAGGTGGAGTTAGGTTTCGAGGAAGGACTTGAGATTGAAGTCCTTAAATCGGATGGAATGCGGGGGAGTTGGGTTGGCTTTTGGAAAATAAAATAAAAGCTATCAACTACTCCTATGCAATGCCGCTATGCAATGCTTCGCTTGGCGGGATGGAGACTAGGCAGGCCTGGAGCGCGCTGCGTCGAAAGGGCAGATGGACGAGTAGGCAAGCGGAATCGAACTGTGCAGGCCTTGAGCGCACTGCTTCGTTAGGCGGGATGGAATACGGGTCGCGATGCCACGCTTCGGTAGGCGGATGGACGAGTAGGCTAGCGGAGTGAGGGTCGCAAGCACCTCTTCGACAAGCACGCCACTAGCAATTGTTAGTGCGGCACACGAACGTGACGGCGGAATGGAAATGGACGGCGGAGCACCTCAAGCAACTCAAATAGATAAATTACACAAACACATATGTAAATATAACTAATTCAAGTGCCACTTCATCATAATAATGAGATCTAAAACATATACACATCAATAAGAGAAGAATAAGGCAAGAAATCGACCGAATCCGAAGTCTCGTTGTAGATTCACAGTTGGAATCACCGGGTTGTCAATCCGCGTCCAAGCTCGGTCCGCAACTATGTCCGGGATAGAGAGAGCTGTCACGACTCTCCAATGGACCCGTCTTCTTCGTGTCACGATCCGGTAGAGGTTGCAAACTTCCTCTTGCTCGATGGAGATGGCGGCTAGATCTATCTTTGAAGCTCTTGGATGAAGTAGGAGGCCGAGAGGAAACTCCGGCTCAAGATTGGCGTGAAGAACAATCCCGGAGCACCTCCAGATGGTGGGCGGCGGTGGAGGGGCGAAACTGGCGCGGAACGGCGGAAGAACGACGGAAAAATGCGGAGTCTCCTGACCTAAATCGCGAGCAGCGGAATTTATAGGCGCTGGAATTAAACAGTGCGCACGGTCAGTGACGCACGACCAGTGGTCGTGCGCACTATCATTCTGTGATCGTGCGCCTTCCTGGACGGAGCCTGCAAGGAAAGAAAATTATAAAATACAAAGTTCGCACGACCAGTGGCGCACGACCGGTGGTCGTGCGCACCATCGTAGGTGGTCGTGCGCACTGGTTGAAACAGAACTCATGAAATTGATGCTAAGTGCGCACGAACAGTGGCGCACGACCGATGGTCGTGCGCACTATCGTAGATGGTCGTGCGCACTGCACCAAACAGAACTCATGAAAAAGGATTAAGTGCACACGATCAGTGGCGCACGACTAGTGGTCGTGCGCAATAGAACCGGTGATCGTGCGCAGTGTTCCTGTACAGAATTGTACCGGGAACACCTGCACGACTCCTATTCCAGCGTATGCCACTAATCTAGCCACTGAAAGTGAGACTTAACAGCGCAAGAAACTAATAACAAAGAAAGATACGAAATTACACCAAAATGGACCAAGACGTGCACATAGCAAGTGATAACAAATATAAGCTAAAACAAAGCTAAAGTGCAGTGGAATGACTAGATAAACGGCCCAGATGAGTCCATATATATGTATAAAATCGGGACTCATCACACCCCCAGACTTAACTGTTTGCGCGTCCCGAGCAAACAAATTCTAAGCGAACTAGGAAAGAACAGTAGATGGCTTAATGATTATACTACAGAGTACCATGCGAAGTCGCATGCTCACGTGCATAAGAAAAATAGTTGAAAAGATTTCTGATTATAAAAACAGTTTATAAATTTCTAAAAGAGTAAAAGCATATTACAACTACTCAAAATGGTGAACAATGGTGAATCATTCGGTCATGCATACGGAGAAAGTAAACTAAGCGCTGAGACGAGCATTGCTCAAGATCGGGATGCGAGAAAAACTCCACTGAAATCCATCAGTGTCGGTGACCATAAGCTTGCCCGGTCACATTCTCTCCACGGCACTGGTTTGACTCAAATGCGTGAATCAATAGGACTTTAGGTTTTAAATGGGGCTTGGGTTTAGGTGAGGTATACAATGATAAAGACGATGGTTCAAATACTAAACCCAAATGAGCAAATGCATAACATTATCCTCATTCACCACACAAACACGCGGGTACACAACACCCCCAGACTTGGACTTAACAGCATGGGTGCGTGCACCGCCTACTCCCAAACATAAATCTATACATAAAGATTTTCAATTAAACACTCCTTCTCTTTCCTTTCTTTTTAACTTCTTTTCTTTTTCTCATTTTTTTTCTTATCATTTTCAGCAAATAAACAAAAGGACACATCCACAACTTCACAAACACATTACCACATCAACAACCCAACTCATGAAAATAATAAACAGCTAAAGCTCAGATTTGGGTGTGCGACTAGGATTGGCTTTTGGGCTTTGGTGAAATAAAAGTGGGGCTGAATCAAAGAACGTGTAGGCACAACTGGTCTAGCGAGGATATAGCGGTATGGATAGGCACAAAGGCTCAACCGGGCCAAAATGATGGCCTATATCACATTCACGCAATTGACTAACCGTATACCCATGCTTCAAGAATCGCTTGGGGCAAGTTCTAGCCACCGAGAAAGATTATCCTTTCTCCCGACTCAAGCAATACGAATCTAGCGATCGTTTACACACATCCCTATGCTACCGTTTGATTCCACCGAATTCACCATTTGAGTATAGTAAACAACATTTACACTAATAAGAAAAATATAAAACCATAATTATAAAGAGAAGTCTACTCTACACAAGTTTCTATGCAACCGAGCACTCGACTAGCAGCACTACTAGAGTCAACATTTTACTCTGCTACATAGTCCTAAGCCATCACCTAGACTTTCCCAAATAAGCAGAAGAATTAAATTCACAACAGAGCAAGCAAACAGATGAGTACGCGCTCATGTGGGTGATGTGGTGTGCAATGAAAATGAACAACAATTTAAAAGAAATCTTTTAGCATGCAGTGCAATAGTGCACGTGAGCGGGTAAACAAAACTACTCTCCCCCAGACTTAAACTAAACAATCCGCATAATATATGACAGGAAAATCAAAATAGGGCTAGGGAAAGAGAGTACCCAATGCTCAGCAAGTGAGCATACCAGAAGATGCGTGCAAACTAAGACAACGCTGCAGCATCCGCCATCCAGAAAAAAGATACCTGCAGGGGTCAGCTCCGCAAAAACAAAAGAAAAAGACAAGCTAAAATAAACTACAGCTAACTAAATATGATTAGAAGAAATAAAAATGCAGGAAAAGTAAGATAACTACTGGGGTTATTGTCATCCCAGCACGACTTATTCAAAACTAAAACGGTTCTAGCTAATGGGAGTATGGAATGAGAAGTGGACAGGTAACTGGCCTAATATCCGTGTCGGTAGCGGGTACCGATACGGTGATAGAACAGTCACGCCTCTACCCGAATATAAATAATACCTGCTCGTCACAGGTAGAGGGAATAAAAAGTAAGAAGAGGAAGAGGCCTGGTCCTCACTCATCTCAACAAAACTACCCTTGCCCAGCAAGGTATCGTCCACAGCAGGTCCGCAGGAGGAGAAGGCAATGAGTGGAGCTTCCTATACGGAGGGGGAATGAACCTCCTCGCATGAGAGGATGCTCGCATCATTGACTTGAGCACACAGCTCCAAGTCCTCCTGAAGTACCTGTAAGGACTCAACCTGCACAGGCTCAGATGAAGAAGGGGGGTCAGGAAATAAAAGAGAGGAATGACATAAATGAACATCAATCGGGGGAGTGATCCCGGTCTCATTCCCATCAGGTTGGGGAAGTAAAATAATGTTAGCATTGTCATCAATGCTACAAGATTCGGCGGGATCATTGGTGGCCAGGCTTAAGATTTGGACTTCCTCCACCGGTGTTGAGGAAAACTCCTCTTCACCTAGAAGGTTGTCCTCCTCCATAGGAGTAGGCACAATACTAAGATCAACCGCTTCCTCTTGTGACCCATCATCAACAATGTCGTCAGAGACGAATGTAGTATGCACAACAGGGGGAAGAATAGTGCTCGGATAAAAGTCGAGCATGGATTCCTCACAAAGAATCGAATCCACTAGGGGTGGTGGATGCACCGGGAGAATAGGCTCAGCAATGTCGGTGCCTAGATCAGCCGCACATCCGGTGACCGTGTCCATGCCATACCCTTCAAGATGTGAAGGTGACAAAGACACATAACCGGATGTTGAAGGTGTGCCGCCAGAGTTAGGAGTTGGGACGATCCGGATATCCGGTTCATCATCCTCGTCCAATTGGCGAAGATACTCGGCACAGTCCTTCAAGACATGATCAGTGCTACGACAAAACTGGCACTGCCTTGCGGGCTTCTTTGGCACAGCGGGGGCTGAAGCCGAAAAGAAGTATGACGGTAAAGGCTCAGCAGAGTAGCCATAAGACTTATGCGCAACATATGGAGTACCAGACGAAGTCGGTGCTCCATATGCTGGGCTATAAGAATTATGCCTACTATTCTCCGTAGGGCATTCATCACTAGAGTGGGAAGTAGCTCCACACCAACGGCAACGGAAATTAAGATGTGCCCACATAGTGCGAAGATAAAACGATTCAAAAAGAAGAACACTATTGTGCGAAATACTACACCTAAAAAAAATTTACTAAAGCAACCTACTATAAAACAAGAAAATGGAATAAAGAGAACAGAAATAAAATAAAAGATGTGATAAACAAATGGAAGGGCTTTTCTCTCAGATTCTCCCTCTCCAGAAAACTCACACGGCTGTGTTCCCCGGCAACGACGCCAAAAACTTGATGCGATGATTCGGCAAGTGCACCGGTCGCGCAAGTAATAATAATGGGGAAAATCCCCGAGTGTCGGTCTCTTGAGGAACACAGTAAGGTGGAGTTAGGTTTCGAGGAAGGACTTGAGATTGAAGTCCTTAAATCGGATGGAATGCGGGGGAGTTGGGTTGGCTTTTGGAAAATAAAATAAAAGCTATCAACTACTCCTATGCAATGCCGCTATGCAATGCTTCGCTTGGCGGGATGGAGACTAGGAAGGCCTGGAGCGCGCTGCGTCGAAAGGGCGGATGGACGAGTAGGCAAGCGGAATTGAACTGTGCAGGCCTTGAGCGCACTGCTTCGTTAGGCGGGATGGAATACGGGCCACGATGCCACGCTTCGGTAGGCGGATGGACGAGTAGGCTAGCGAAGTGAGGGTCGCAAGCACCTCTTCGACAAGCACGCCACTAGCAATTGCTAGTGCGGCACACGAACGTGACGGCGGAATGGAAATGGACAGCGGCGCACCTCAAGCAACTCAAATAGATAAATTACACAAACACATAGACATGAAATATATATGTAAATATAACTAATTCAAGTGCCACTTCATCATAATAATGAGATCTAAAACATATACACATCAATAAGAGAAGAATAAGGCAAGAAATCGACCGAATCCGAAGTCTCGTTGTAGATTCACGGTTGGAATCGCCGGGTTGTCAATCCGCGTCCAAGCTCGGTCCGCAACTACGTCCGGGGTAGAGAGAGCTGTCACGACTCTCCAATGGACCCGTCTTCTTCGTGTCACGATCCGGTAGAGGTTGCAAACTTCCTCTTGCTCGATGGAGATGGCGGCTAGATCTCTCTTTGAAGCTCTTGGATGAAGGAGGAGGCCGAGAGGAAACTCCGGCTCAAGATTGGCGTGAAGAACAAGCCCGGAGCACCTCCAGATGGTGGGCGGCGGTGGAGGGGCGAAACTGGCGCGAAACGGTGGAAGAACGGCGGAAAAATGCGGAGTCTCCTGACCTAAATCGCGAGCAGCGGAATTTATAGGCGCTGGAATTAAACAGTGCGCACGGTCAGTGAGGCACGACCAGTGGTCGTGCGCACTATCATTCTGTGATCGTGCGCCTGCCTGGACGGAGCCTGCAAGGAAAGAAAATTATAAAATACAAAGTTCGCACGACCGGTGATGCACGACCGGTGGTCGTGCGCACCATCGTAGGTGGTCGTGCGCACTGGTTGAAACAGAACTCATGAAATTGATGCTAAGTGCGCACGAACAGTGGCGCACGACCGGTGGTCGTGCGCACTATCGTAGATGGTCGTGCGCACTGCACCAAACAGAACTCATGAAAAAGGATTAAGTGCACACGATCAGTGGCGCACGACCAGTGGTCGTGCGCAATAGAACCGGTGATCGTGCGCAGTGTTCCTGTACAGAATTTTACCGGGAACACCTGCACGACTCCTATTCCAGCGTATACCACTAATCTAGCCACTGAAAGTGAGACTTAACAGCGCAAGAAACTAATAACAAAGAAAGATACGAAATTACACCAAAATGGGCCAAGACGTGCACATAGCAAGTGATAACAAATATAAGCTAAAACAAAGCTAAAGTGCAGTGGAATGACTAGATAAACGGCCCAGATGAGTCCATATATGTGTATATAATCGGGACTCATCAATTGCTTATGGGTCTAGACAATTGAAAGTTCATGAAAAGAATTACCCTACGCATGACTTAGAATTCGCCGCAGTAATTTATGCTTTGAAGCTTTGGAGACACTTGTTATATGGAGTGTCATGCAAGATTTTCACGGATCATAAAAGTCTGAAGTATGTCTTCACCCAGAAGGAGCTGAATCTGCGCCAGCGGAGGTGGTTGGAGTATGTGGCGGATTATGAGGTGGATATTCTGTACCATCCGGGTAAGGCTAATGTGGTGGCCGATTCCCTGAGCCGGAAAACCGCGCATATCTTCAATCTCTCAGTGCAGTCCTTAGTAGAGGAGTTTATGTTGATGGATATCTCAGTCGGTAGTTGTACCGCACCTTCAAGCTTAGAGGTTGAAGAGCCTTCTTGGATTGCCCTTACTAGGCTGCATCAGAAGGAAGATCCTGACTTGCAGCATCTTCAAAGTAGAACTGAAAAAGGAGAATTACCAGATTTTTCAATCGATGATAAGGATACTTTGAGGTACCAAGGTAGATATTGCGTCCCCGCGTTGGAAGAAATTCGGACAAAGATCTGTAGCGAGGCGCATGATTCTAGCGTTTCCTATCATCCTGGTTCCACGAAAATGTATAAAGATCTGAAGCAGATCGTTTGGTGGTCGGGTATGAAGAACGATATAGCGAAGTATGTGTCTGAATGTTTAACTTGTCAGCGCGTGAAAGCAGATCATAAGAGGCCTGGAGGTAAGTTGAACCCGTTAGATATTCCAAGCTGGAAGTGGGAGAGTATTTCGATGGACTTCATTACCGGTTTGCCGAGATCTACCAGTGGTCATGACTCGGTGTGGGTTATAGTAGATCGCTTGACAAAGTGTGCTCACTTTGTGCCGTTTAAGATTGGATACTCAATGGAGAAAATAGCAAAGCTGTATTTGGATGAAGTTATCAGATTGCATGGTGTGCCTGTGAGCATTGTGTCGGACCGAGACTCGAGGTATACGTCTCGTTTCTGGCAGAGTTTGCAGGGAGCCTTGGGTACTGACCTTAGGTACTCTACCGCTTATCATCCCCAAACCAATGGTCAGACAGAAAGAGTTAATCAGATTTTGGAAGATATGATAAGGTGCTATATCTTAGATCATGGTGGAGCTTGGGATAAGCGGCTTGGATTGATGGAGTTCGCGTATAACAACAGTTATCAAGAAAGCCTACAAATGGCCCCGTTTGAGGCTCTGTATGGGAGGCGTTGTCGGACTCCGTTGTTTTGGGTCGAGGTTGGTGAGAGTCCCTTGCTAGGCCCAAAGGCTTTGGAAGAGATGAATGTTGCTGTGACTCATATCCGCGAGAAGCTCCGTATTGCTCAGGAGCGGTATGAGAAGTATGCTAACCGAAGAAGGGTGGATCTAGAGTTCACCGTTGGAGATTTGGTGTTCTTGAAAGTCTCTCCGATGCCAGGTGTTAAGAGATTTGGAAGGAACCACAAGTTGGATCCCCGGTATGGGACCTTTCCAGATTGTTGAGCGCATCGGAGTGTCAGCATATAGATTGGATTTGCCTGCTTCCTTCCCTAATGTTCATGATGTGTTTCATGTAAGCCAGTTGAGGAAGTGTTTGCGTAGTGATCTGCTTGTTCTTGATTCAGTGCCCGTTTTGCAACCCAATCTTGCTTATGTCGAAGAGCCTGTCTGAATCTTGGAGACTCAGGAGCGTGTGTTGCGAAGGAAGACGATCCCAATGGTTAAGGTTCTTTGGAAGAATCAGGGTGTCGAAAGAACAACTTGGGAGCTGGAGTCTGCCATGAGAGAGACTCATCCTAGCCTCTTCTCTTAGATTTCAGGTAAATCTTCTGTCAGTTAATCTTTTAAATTTGATTCTGTATCTTTCTTGATCTTCGGAGTTCAAGTTTCGGGACGAAACTTCCTTTTAGGGGGAGTGACTGTAACGCCCCTGATTTTTGTCAATTATTTTACGTACCCGTTGTGACGTAATTTTGGCGTAAGGGCGTTACGTCAGCTCTTTTGGTAGTGTTTCGAGCCTTAGCTTAGTTGGAGCTCGTGATTCAGATCGAGCGTGCGAGTTTTCGCGTCGTTTCGAGTTAAGGTGAAGGTTTTGAGTAATTATCAAGATTTTAGCTTCGGGAGGCTTTATCCGGAGTTTGTCTCGTCGGAATGGAATTCTGACTTCGCCGTTGGATTCGTAGCGCCGTTTTTCAGCTAGGGTGCGAATTTCATAGAAAATCCGAGGTGTTTTGGTCGCCCTCGCAGTTTAAGTAAATTGGGGAATTTATTAATTATTTAAATAATAAATTTAGGTTTATATATAAGCCTAAAGCCTTCCCCATTCCCTATTCATCCTCTCCCTCGATCAAAAGCAGCCGCCGAGGGTTAGGGCGAGAGCGGAGCTTCGTGGAGCCTTCAACCGGTGATTTCTAGAGCTGTAGAGGTCGGATTCGAGTTTGGTTTGAAGATTCGGAAAGCTCTCGGCGAGATCTTCGTCTTAGTGGTAAGCTTGTTCTTCTTCGCGGAAGTTTTGGAGTTATGGAAATGACCTAACTCTTCCTTTCGGTCCTTAGCGCTCCAGGTCTTCATGCTCGGGAGTTACCTTGGCATTCGGAGCGGAGTTAGGCGAGTTTTGCAAGGTTAAGGCAAGTGGCTTCCTCCTCCTTCTCTTTCTTTTCTTGAAGCATTGTTTCGCTCGTGTCAATTTCATGTCGCTCGGTTTAACTTAAGTCTTGGAGTGTTGATATAAGCTTCCTTGATTGTTCTTCCTTTGCTATGAATCGGGTAGTTGTTCCCTGGAGAAAACCGAGATAGATAAAATCCTCATTCCCTTAATAAATCTAGAGTTTTCTTCTGATTTCTCGAGAGATTTCCCTTGTCTCGAGAAATTAACCTCCTATGTCTCGAGAAACTGCTTATGTCTCGAGATTTTTTTCCTTTCATGTCTCGAGAGATCCCTTCTGATGTCTCGAGATTTCCCCTTCATGTCTCGAGAAACTGCTTATGTCTCGAGATTTTTCCTTTCATGTCTCGAGAGATCCCTTCTGATGTCTCGAGATTTCCCCTTCATGTCTCGAGAAACTGCTTATGTCTCGAGATTTTTCCTTTCATGTCTCGAGAGATCCCTTCTGATGTCTCGAGATTTCCCCTTCATATCTCGAGAGATCCCTTTCATGTCTCGAGAGTTTGCCTATTACTCGAAAATTCAACCTTCTATCTCCCGAGAAGTCCTTTGTAGTTCTCGGGAAGTCCTCAATTTGATGTGATTTTTTGTATGGTTCCCGGTGGTTAGCGAGACCACCACCAGGGGCGCTGCCCCTTGGACCCCGTTAGGGGCTCTGCCCCGAAGACCCCGCCAGGGGCACGGCCCCTTGGAACCCCGCCCGGAACGCATGTGATTTCGTTGAGTTTCTGTGTTTGAATCTCGTGTCCCCTCGGGTATACTTGGATGATTGCCAGTAACCCTTCGGTGCTCCTGACCTCGAATCCCTCTCGTTTGACCCTCTTTTTACTCGTTGTGGTCTGTTGACATTTGAGTCACCCTTATGATTTATATTGATAGATGTGTACTTTGCCTTGACCCTATTTCTTAGGGCCTTCCAGTGATTATCCTTTCGGGCAGCATCCCGTGTTTAATTAAAATTTAAGTAATAAGAACTACTGTCTTTAGCCTTACACAGTAGTTGTGTCTGGGGGACAGTGGGGGAAAATGTTACAGCCTTGCACGGTAGTCGTGTCTGGGTGGTTGGGTCTAGTGGTACCCCCACCTGGTTTTGGGCTTTGGGTAGCGGAGGTAGTTAACCGCTCCCGTATAATTTGAGCTGATCAGTCTCTATAATTGATAAAACTAAATAAATGAACGCGTTGTTTCTCTTTTGATATTTAGTGCGCTTGATGCTTGTTGGTTCTTTGTTCAGAGCTCTCTTTCGGTAAATTTGGCTTGGGTTGGTACCCCTTATGCCTTGCTTGTTTTTCTGCTAGTTTTCTGCCACTTGTAATCCCTTGCTGAGGCGTTCTTTGTTTTATTGAATGCCTCAGGTTCAGAGCCGTAGCGGCTAGTGGTGTAGCCTGAAGTTCAGAGTCTCTGTAGCTGTTCGCCCCGCTGTTGCGAGGTAGTTGTTTTTAGTTACTTCTTGTGCTCAGACATACTAGTTGGTGCCAATGGGTTAGTGTCATGTTGTTGACGCCCATTGTGCCCCTTTTTATACTTTATAGTTTATTTGCCAGATTATGCCACTACTTTTAGATCCTGTGTTATCCTACTCTCTGGGAAGAATTTATGTTAGGTGCACTATAGTTATAAATGGCTTTTCCTTCATCCTCATTGCATTCTTTTGAACTGAAAATCTTATCTTTAAAGTCGCCTAAAAGTATTTTCTATACTTATAATACGCCTAGTCATGTGCATATCATTTACTTATATCCTGACATTGCATACATTTCAGGATTTTAAGTAAACTAAATCAAGTACTTTCCGCTGCAATTAAATATACTTTCTCGGTGGACTAGTTGATCCACGAACTGAGAGACACAGTTCTTACCTCAAACCCTATAAATGATTTCAAATGACGAATTATCATGAAAACATGGTTTATTTTAATAAGTAATAGGTTCCCTCCTGAGCGTCTGCAGTTGTCTCCTGCATGACGTGGCATCACGACGTGCATTTTCTCTTACTCTGATATTCTTAAATTCGGGGAAAATGCGGGTTGTGATAGTTGGTATCAGAGGGAGGTTGTTCGACAAGTTGGTCGGGCAACAAATTCTGATATAGTAGTTGTTTGGTTTCATTGCATACACACACCGATGTGTCATCAGTACGTCTTGGCCGAAGCATGAACACTACACTCATAGCATGATAAGAAGTATACGGGGCATATTATGTAGTATGGGATGCATAATATGTGTTTGTATATGGATCCACCATAGGTGGCAACATGTGACGGTTATGTAGTATGGGATGCATAACCATCATCACATGGATGCCCATTAGCACGTTTTCTCTTTCGTTACATGCAATATTATGTAGTATGGGATGCATAATATTACATGTGTACGCCGCTCATAACATGCATTAAGGCCTTTATTAGAATGCATAGCACAACATACTTTACATAGCATTGCATAAGCACACGTGCGAAGTTAAAGACTTATATGATGACACACGTACACACATGATTTCAAAACGAATAGAAAATTCATGCATTCATGCCCCTTGCACATGAGTCAAGTGGGACGATGTAGTATCGTTCCTGAATTTAGCATATCATCATGAAAATATCCCAGAGAAAGGTAGTGGAAATGGCAAGTAACTGTACATGTATGTTCTGAAACAAGCAGTGTAGTTCTAGTGTAAGGTTAAGTTTTAATTAGAGGTTTATGCGTATTAGCAGAGATGTCTCGGAGGCGTGTTGCGACTAGGTCGACTCCCCAGTCGGAGGGCGAGTCTTCGGGTGCGCAGAGTGAAGCCTTGATCGAGAGTCTGCGTCAGAGCAATGAGACTCTGGCTAGGCAGATGGTTGCGATGCAGTCGCAGGTTGAGGCGTTGTTGGCTGCCGGTGCTAGGCAGCAACCCGTTGTGCAGGCCCCAGTAGTAGGACAGACTGTACCTACTCCTCCTGCTCCCTTGGTACCCCTAGTAGCGATACCACCGGAAATGAATTTTATTTCGCATTTTCAAAGGTTGGGACCTCCTACGTTTGACGGAAGAGCAGATTTCATGGCATTAGATGACTGGTTTGTTGCCATTGAGGAGATGTTTTCGTACTCAGGAATCTCTGCAGACCAAAAGGTGATGGTTGCCGCTTACCAGCTGAAAGGACTTGCTAAGAGCTGGTGGATTAGGGAGAGGGAAAATCTCGTAGGTGGATGTTCGTGGGAGTCGTTCAAGGCGATGGTGTTAAAGAAATTCTTGTCGTCGGTCGAGCAAGACCGTTTAATGAATAATTTTCTGCACCTGAAGCAAAGACAACTCACGGTTAGTGAGTATGAGATCGAGTTCAGTAAGTTGAGCAGATTTTCTCCAGATTTAGTGGCTTCTGAGGCAGGAAGAATGAAGCGATTTCTTGGAGGTCTTCGTAGCGATATTCAGCAATTGGCGAGTGCTTATAGATCTGAAAGTTATGCTGAAGTGGTAGAAGCAGCGCTGAAAGTCGAGGCCATCGACAACGCCAAGAATCGGGGTGCTCTAATGAAAAAGGAAAAGAGGAAAGTCGAAGAGGGGGAGACCCCCAAGGTACCTAGCTCGGCTCCAAAGAAAAGGAGTGGAGAGGTGTGTAGCTTCTGTGGCCGCCCCGACCATCCAGTGGAGAATGTTTCAAGAGGAAGGGAGCTCAGAAGCAGCAGCGAGTGCTAGCAATCCAGGGTGCTCCGAAGGGTGAGGTGCTCTGCCAGTTGTGCAAGCAGAAGGGGCATGATGTGGCCCAGTGTTGGACCAAAGATATGGTCTGCTTCCAGTGCAAGCAGAAGGGGCACATGAAGTTCCAATGCCCACTGATTCAACCCCCATTGCAGCCTGTTCCGCTTCGAACCTTGCCGCCGCCGCAGCATCAGGATAAAGGAAGAGAAAAGCTGAATGTGTTAACCCAGGAGCAAGCACAGTCTTCGACCCAAGTGATCGCAGGTTAGACCTTAAGACAACTTTTTAGTTTTGTTTCCTTTTTAGTTCGCTGTATTAGACTAGTTTCTCTTCGCGCTTATAGGAAGATTTAAGGTTAGAATCGTTGGGTGTGTGTTCTGTTCGATTTGGGTGCTACCCATTCGTTCGTAGCAAGGGCCTTCGTTGAGCGTCACCATTTGACCCCTGAGCTGGGCAACGATTCGTTCCTCGTTAAGTTCCCTTTTGGTGATCTGGTGTCCTCGAACCAGTGCGTCCGAAGTTGCCCCGTTCTCTTAGGAGATTTCTTGGCTGTTGCTAATCTGAAAGTGTTGGACTTAGAAGACTTTGACGTAATATTGGGTATGGACTGGTTGTCCAGTTATGATGCGGTCCTCCGATGCAAGGAAAAGCGTCTGGACTTCGTGATGGACAACGGTCAACCCATGAGCATTTTTGGTTCTCCGTACCAGAGTTCTTCGATAATTTCTGCGATATGTGCTCGGAAACTGTTAATTTCCGGTTGTTTGGCTTACCTTGTTTCTGTAGTAGAAGCTGTTGGTGGTTCGCCGTGTATCGAGGATATTCTGGTGGTGCGAGAGTTTCCCGCTGTCTTCCCTGCTAATCTCCCTGGTCTCCCGCCCGTTAGAGATGTGGAGTTCGTTATTGATCTTGAGCCTGGTACTCGTCCTATTGCTAAGGCACCGTACCGTATGGCCCCGCGTGAGTTAGAAGAGTTGCGAACTCAGTTAGATGATTTGTTGCATTGTGGTTTTATCAGACCTAGTTCTTCTCCCTGGGGTGCTCCGGTTTTGTTCGTGAAAAAGAAGGACGGTTCTATGAGGTTGTGCATAGATTATAGAGAATTAAACAAAGTGACCATCAAGAACAGGTATCCGTTGCCAAGGACTGATGATCTGTTCGATCAGTTGCGTGGTAGCACGGTGTTTTCAAAGATTGATCTTCGATCAGGCTACCATCAGTTGAGGATCCGTGAGTCGGACGTTCCCCGGACTTCCTTTCGTTCTCGTTATGGCCATTTTGAATTTCTAGTCATGTCATTTGGTTTGACAAATGCACCCTCTGCATTTATGGACATGATGAACCGTGTGTTCAAGGATTTTCTGGATCATTTCGTCGTAGTTTTCATCGACGATGTGCTGGTTTATTCTAGAAGTGCTGAGGAGCATGCTATGCATTTGCGCTTAGTGTTGTCTACTCTTAGAGAGCACAAGTTGTATGCGAAGCTGAGTAAGTGCGAATTCTGGCTTTCTCAGGTGTCCTTCCTGGGTCATGTGGTGAACAAAGATGGAATTACGGTAGACCCCGCTAAAATTTCTGCCGTATTGGATTGGAAGACGCCTTCGACGCCTAAGGAGATAAGGAGTTTCTTAGGGTTGGCCGGGTACTACAGGAGATTTGTCCAAGGATTTTCAGTACTGTCCGCACCCTTGACTAAGCTTACCCAGAAGAATACTGCTTTTGTTTGGAGCGATAAGTGCGAAGAGGCCTTTCAGGAATTGAAGAGGCGTTTGTGTAGTGCTCCGGTGTTGGCCTTGCCGATCGAAGGAGTCGAGTATGCAGTTTATGTAGACGCATCTCACATTGGACCTGGGTTGTGTGTTGATGCAAGAAGGGAAGTGATTGCTTATGGGTCTAGACAATTGAAAGTTCATGAAAAGAATTACCCTACGCATGACTTAGAATTCGCCGCAGTAATTTATGCTTTGAAGCTTTGGAGACACTTGTTATATGGAGTGTCATGCAAGATTTTCACGGATCATAAAAGTCTGAAGTATGTCTTTACCCAGAAGGAGCTGAATCTGCGCCAGCGGAGGTGGTTGGAGTATGTGGCGGATTATGAGGTGGATATTCTGTACCATCCGGGTAAGGCTAATGTGGTGGCCGATGCCCTGAGCCGGAAAACCGCGCATATCTTCAATCTCTCAGTGCAGTCGTTAGTAGAGGAGTTTATGTTGATGGATATCTCAGTCGGTAGTTGTACCGCACATTCGAGCTTAGAGGTTGAAGAGCCTTCTTGGATTTCCCTTACTAGGCTGCATCAGAAGGAAGATCCTGACTTGCAGCATCTTCGAAGTAGAACTGAAAAAGGAGAATTACCAGATTTTTCAATCGATGATAAGGATACTTTGAGGTACCGAGGTAGATATTGCATCCCCGCGTTGGAAGAAATTCGGACAAAGATCTATAGCGAGGCGCATGATTCTAGCGTTTCCTATCATCCTGGTTCCACGAAAATGTATAAAGATCTGAAGCAGATCGTTTGGTGGTCGGGTATGAAGAACGATATAGCGAAGTATGTGTCTGAATGTTTAACTTGTCAGCGCGTGAAAGCAGATCATAAGAGGCCTGGAGGTAAGTTGAACCCGTTAGATATTCCAAGCTGGAAGTGGGAGAGTATTTCGATGGACTTCATTACCGGTTTGCCGAGATCTACCAGTGGTCATGACTCGGTGTGGGTTATAGTAGATCGCTTGACAAAGTGTGCTCACTTTGTGCCGTTTAAGATTGGATACTCGATGGAGAAAATAGCAAAGCTGTATTTGGATTAAGTTATCAGATTGCATGGTGTGCCTGTGAGCATTGTGTCGGACCGAGACTCGAGGTATACGTCTCGTTTCTGGCAGAGTTTGCAGGGAGCCTTGGGTATTGACCTTAGATACTCTACCGCTTATCATCCCCAAACCAATGGTCAGACAGAAAGAGTTAATCAGATTTTGGAAGATATGATAAGGTGCTATATCTTAGATCATGGTGGAGCTTGGGATAAGCGGCTTGGATTGATGGAGTTCGCGTATAACAACAGTTATCAAGAAAGCCTACAAATGGCCCCGTTTGAGGCTCTGTATGGGAGGCGTTGTCGGACTCCGTTGTTTTGGGCTGAGGTTGGTGAGAGTCCCTTGCTAGGCCCAGAGGCTTTGGAAGAGATGAATGTTGCTGTGACTCATATCCGCGAGAAGCTCCGTATTGCTCAGGAGCGGTATGAGAAGTATGCTAACCGAAGAAGGGTGGATCTAGAGTTCACCGTTGGAGATTTGGTGTTCTTGAAAGTCTCTCCGATGCCAGGTGTTAAGAGATTTGGAAGGAACCACAAGTTGGATCCCCGGTATGTGGGACCTTTCCAGATTGTTGAGCGCATCGGAGTGTCAGCATATAGATTGGATTTGCCTGCTTCCTTCCCTAATGTTCATGATGTGTTTCATGTAAGCCAGTTGAGGAAGTGTTTGCGTAGTGATCGGCTTGTTCTTGATTCAGTGCCCGTTTTGCAACCCAATCTTGCTTATGTCGAAGAGCCTGTCCGAATCTTGGAGACTCAGGAGCGTGTGTTGCGAAGGAAGACGATCCCAATGGTTAAGGTTCTTTGGAAGAATCAGGGTGTCGAAAGCGCAACTTGGGAGCTGGAGTCTGCCATGAGAGAGACTCACCCTAGCCTCTTCTCTTAGATTTTGGGTAAATCTTCTGTCAGTTAATCTTTTAAATTTGATTCTGTATCTTTCTTGATCTTCGGATTTCAAGTTTCGGGACGAAACTTCCTTTTAGGGGGAGTGACTGTAACGCCCCTGATTTTCATCAATTATTTTACGTACCCGTTGTGATGTAATTTTGGTGTAAGGGCGTTACGTCAGCTCTTTTGGTAGTGTTTCGAGCCTTAGCTTAGTTGGAGCTCGTGATTCAGATCGAGCGTGCGAGTTTTTGCGTCGTTTCGAGTTAAGGTGAAGGTTTTGAGTAATTATCAAGATTTTAGCTTCGGGAGGCTTTATCCGGAGTTTGTCTCGTCGGAATGGAATTCTGACTTCGCCGTTGGATTCGTAGCGCCGTTTTTCAGCTAGGGTGCGAATTTCATAGAAATCCGAGGTGTTTTGGTTGCCCTCGCAGTTTAAGTAAATTGGTGAATTTATTAATTATTTAAATAATAAATTTAGGTTTATATATAAGCCTAAAGCCTTCCCCTTTCCCTATTCATCCTCTTCCTCGATCAAAAGCAGCCGCCGAGGGTTAGGGCGAGAGCGGAGCTTCGTGGAGCCTTCAACCGGCGATTTCTAGAGCTGTAGTGGTCGGATTCGAGTTTGGTTTGAAGATTCGGAAAGCTCTCGGCGAGATCTTCGTCTTAGTGGTAAGCTTGTTCTTCTTCGCAGAAGTTTTGGAGTTATGGAAATGACCTAACTCTTCCTTTCGGTCCTTAGCGCTCCAGGTCTTCGTGCTCGGGAGTTACCTTGGCATTCGGAGCGGAGTTAGGCGAGTTTTGCAAGGTTAAGGCAAGTGGGTTCCTCCTCCTTCTCTTTCTTTTCTTGAAGCATTGTTTCGCTCGTGTCGATTTCATGTCGCTCGGTTTAACTTAAGTCTTGGAGTGTTGATATAAGCTTCCTTGATTGTTCTTCCTTTGCTATGAATCGGGTAGTTGTTCCCTAGAGAAAACCGAGATAGATAAAATCCTCGTTCCCTTACTAAATCTAGAGTTTTCTTCTGATTTCTCGAGAGATTTCCCTTGTCTCGAGAAATTAACCTCCTATGTCTCGAGAAACTGCTTATGTCTCGAGATATTTTTCCTTTCATGTCTCGAGAGATCCCTTCTGATGTCTCGAGATTTCCCCTTCATGTCTCGAGAAACTGCTTATGTCTCGTGATTTTTCCTTTCATGTCTCGAGAGATCCCTTCTGATGTCTCGAGATTTCCCCTTCATGTCTCGAGAAACTGCTTATGTCTCGAGATTTTTCCTTTCATGTCTCGAGAGATCCCTTCTGATGTCTCGAGATTTCCCCTTCATATCTCGAGAGATCCCTTTCATGTCTCGAGAGTTTGCCTATTACTCGATAATTCAACCTTCTATCTCCCGAGAAGTCCTTTGTAGTTCTCGGGAAGTCCTCAATTTGATGTGATTTTTTGTATGGTTCCCGGTGGTTAGCAAGACCACCACCAGGGGCGCTGCCCCTTTGACCCCGTTAGGGGATCTTCCCCTAAGACCCCGCCAGGGGCGCGGCCCCTTGGAACCCCGCCCGGAACGCATGTGATTTCGTTGAGTTTCTGTGTTTGAATCTCGTGTCCCCTCGGGTATACTTGGATGATTGCCAGTAACCCTTCGGTGCTCCTGACCTCGAATCCCTCTCGTTTGACCCTCTTTTTACTCGTTATGGTCTGTTGACATTTGAGTCACCCATATGATTTATATTGATCGATGTGTACTTTGCCTTGACCCTATTTCTTAGGGCCTTCCAGTGATTATCCTTTCGGGCAGCATCCCGTGTTTAATTAAAATTTAAGTAATAAGAACTACTGTCTTTAGCCTTACACAGTAGTTGTGTCTGGGGGACAGTGGGGGAAAATGTTACAGCCTTGCACGATAGTCGTGTCTGGGTGGTTGGGTCTAGTGGTACCCCCACCTGGTTTTGGGCTTTGGGTAGCGGAGGTAGTTAACCGCTCCCGTATAATTTGAGCTGATCAGTCTCTATAATTGATAAAACTAAATAAATGAACGTGTTGTTTCTCTTTTGATATTTAGTGCACTTGATGCTTGTTGGTTCTTTGTTCAGAGCTCTCTTTCGGTAAATTTGGCTTGGGTTGGTACCCCTTATGCCTTGCTTGTTTTTCTGCTAGTTTTCTGCCACTTGTAATCCCTTGCTGAGGCGTTCTTTGTTTTATTGAATGCCTCAGGTTCAGAGCCGTAGCGGCTAGTGGTGTAGCCTGAAGTTCAGAGTCTCTGTAGCTGTTCACCCCGCTGGTGCGAGGTAGTTGTTTTTAGTTACTTCTTGCGCTCAGACATACTAGTTGGTGCCAATGGGTTAGTGTCATGTTGTTGACGCCCATTGTGCCCCTTTTTATACTTTATAGTTTATTTGCCAGATTATGCCACTACTTTTAGATCCTGTGTTATCCTACTCTCTGGGAAGAATTTATGTTAGGTGCACTATAGTTATAAATGGCTTTTCCTTCATCCTCATTGCATTCTTTTGAACTGAAAATCTTATCTTTAAAGTCGCCTAAAAGTATTTTCTATACTTATAATACGCCTAGTCATGTGCATATCATTTACTTATATCCTAACATTGCATACATTTAAGGATTTTAAGTAAACTAAATCAAGTACTTTCCGCTGCAATTAAATATACTTTCTCGGTGGACTAGTTGATCCACGAACTGAGAGACACAATTCTTACCTCAAACCCTATAAATGATTTCAAATGACGAATTATCATGAAAACATGGTTTATTTTAATGAGTAATAGGTTCCCGCCTGAGCGTCTGCAGTTGTCTCCTGCATGACGTGGCATCACGACGTGCATTTTCTCTTACTCTGATATTCTTAAATTTGGGGAAAATGCGGGTTGTGACAGTTGGTATCAGAGGGAGGTTGTTCGACAAGTTGGTCGGGCAACAAATTCTGATATAGTAGTTGTTTGGTTTCATTGCATACACACACCGATGTGTCATCAGTACGTCTTGGCCGAAGCATGAACACTACACTCATAGCATGATAAGAAGTATACGGGGCATATTATGAAGTATGGGATGCATAATATGTGTTTGTATATGGATCCACCATAGGTGGCAACATGTGACGGTTATGTAGTATGGGATGCATAACCATCATCACATGGATTCCCATTAGCACGTTTTCTCTTTCGTTACATGCAATATTATGTAGTATGGGATGCATAATATTACATGTGTACGCCGCTCATAACATGCATTAAGGCCTTTATTAGAATGCATAGCACAACATACTTTACATAGCATTGCATAAGCACACGTGTGAAGTTAAAGACTTATATGATGACACACGTACACACATGATTTCAAAATGAATAGAAAATTCATGCATTCATGCCCCTTGCACATGAGTCAAGTGGGACGATGTAGTATCATTCCTGAATTTAGCATATCATCATGAAAATATCCCAGAGAAAGGTAGTGGAAATGGCAAGTAACTGTACATGTATGTTCTGAAACAAGCAGTGTAGTTCTAGTGTAAGGTTAAGTTTTAATTAGAGGTTTATGCGTATTAGCAGAGATGTCTCGGAGGCGTGTTGCGACTAGGTCGACTCCCCAGTCGGAGGGCGAGTATTCGGGTGCGCAGAGTGAAGCCTTGATCGAGAGTCTGCGCCAGAGCAATGAGACTCTGGCTAGGCAGATGGTTGCGATGCAGTCGCAGTTTGAGGCGTTGTTGGATGCCAGTGCTAGGCAGCAACCCATTGTGCAGGCCCCAGTAGTAGGACAGACTGTACCTACTCCTCCTGCTCCCTTGGTACCCCTAGTAGTGATACCACCGGAAATGAATTTTATTTCGCATTTTCAAAGGTTGGGACCTCCTACGTTTGACGGAAGAGCAGATTTCATGGCATTAGATGACTGGTTTGTTGCCATTGAGGAGATGTTTTCGTACTCAGGAATCTCTGCGGACCAAAAGGTGATGGTCGCCGCTTACCAGCTGAAAGGACTTGCTAAGAGCTGGTGGATTAGGGAGAGGGAAAATCTCGTAGGTGGATGTTCGTGGGAGTCGTTCAAGGCGATGGTGTTAAAGAAATTCTTGCCGTCGGTCGAGCAAGACCGTTTAATGAATAATTTTCTGCACCTGAAGCAAAGACAACTCACGGTTAGTGAGTATGAGATCGAGTTCAGTAAGTTGAGCAGATTTGCTCTAGATTTAGTGGCTTCTGAGGCAGGAAGAATGAAGCGATTTCTTGGAGGTATTCGTAGCGATATTCAGCAGTTGGCGAGTGCTTATAGATCTGAAAGTTATGCTGAAGTGGTAGAAGCAGCGCTGAAAGTCGAGGATATCGACAACGCCAAGAATCTGGGTGCTCTAATGAAAAAGGACAAGAGGAAAGTCGAAGAGGGGGAGACCCCCAAGGTACCTAGCTCGGCTCCAAAGAAAAGGAGTGGAGAGGTGTGTAGCTTCTGTGGCCGCCCCGGCCATCCAGTGGAGAAATGTTTCAAGAGGAAGGGAGCTCAGAAGCAGCAGCGAGTGCTAGCAATCCAGGGTGCTCCGAAGGGTGAGGTGATCTGCCAGTTGTGCAAGCAGAAGGGGCATGATGTGGCCCAGTGTTGGACCAAAGATAAGGTCTGCTTCCAGTGCAAGCAGAAGGGGCACATGAAGTTCCAATGCCCGCTGATTCAACCCCCGTTGAAGCCTGTTCCGCTTCGAACCTTGCCGCCGCCGCAGTATCAGGATAAAGGAAGAGGAAAGCTGAACATGTTAACCCAGGAGCAAGCGCAGTCTTCGACCCAAGTGAAAGCAGGTTAGACCTTAAGATAACTTTTTAGTCTTGTTTCCTTTTTAGTTTGTTGTATTAGACTAGTTTCTCTTCGCGCTTATAGGAAGATTTAAGGTAAAGAATCGTTGGGCGCGTGTTCTGTTCGATTCGGGTGCTACCCATTCGTTCGTAGCAAGGGCCTTCGTTGAGCGTCACCGTTTGACCCCTGAGCTGGGCAACGATTCGTTCCTCGTTAAGTTCCCTTCTGGTGATCTGGTGTCCTCGAACCAGTGCGTCCGAAGTTGCCCCGTTCTCTTAGGAGATTTCTTGGCTGTTGCTGATCTCAAAGTGTTGGACTTAAAGACTTTGACGTAATATTGGGTATGGACTGGTTGTCCAGTTATGATGCGGTCCTCCGATGCAAGGAAAAGCGTCTGAACTTCGTGATGGACAACGGTCAACCCATGAGCGTTTTTGGTTCTCCGTACCAGAGTTCTTCGATAATTTCTGCGGTATGTGCTCGAAAACTGTTAATTTCCGGTTGTTTGGCTTACCTTGTTTCTGTAGTAGAAGCTGTTGGTGGTTCGCCGTGTATCGAGGATATTCTGGTGGTGCGAGAGTTTCCCGATGTCTTCCCTGCTAATCTCCCTGGTCTCCCGCCCGTTAGAGATGTGGAGTTCGTTATTGATCTTGAGCCTGGTACTCGTCCTATTGCTAAGGCACCGTACCGTATGGCCCCGCGTGAGTTAGAAGAGTTGCGAACTCAGTTAGATGAGTTGTTGCATTGTGGTTTTATCAGTCCTAGTTCTTCTCCCTGGGGTGCTCCGGTTTTGTTCGTGAAAAAGAAGGACGGTTCTATAAGGTTGTGCATAGATTATAGAGAATTAAACAAAGTGACCATCAAGAACAGGTATCCGTTGCCAAGGATTGATGATCTGTTCGATCAGTTGCGTGGTAGCACGGTGTTTTCAAAGATTGATCTTCGATCAGGCTACCATCAGTTGAGGATCCGTGAGTCGGACGTTCCCCGGACTGCCTTTCGTTCTCGTTATGGCCATTTTGAATTTCTAGTCATGTCATTTGGTTTGACAAATGCACCCTCTGCATTTATGGACATGATGAACCGTGTGTTCAAGGATTTTCTGGATCATTTCGTCGTAGTTTTCATCGACGATGTGCTGGTTTATTCTAGAAGTGCTGAGGAGCATGCTATGCATTTGCGCTTAGTGTTGTCTACTCTTAGAGAGCACAAGTTGTATGCGAAGCTGAGTAAGTGCGAATTCTGGCTTTCTCAGGTGTCCTTCCTGGGTCATGTGGTGAACAAAGATGGAATTACGGTAGACCCCGCTAAAATTTCTGCCGTATTGGATTGGAAGACGCCTTCGACGCCTAAGGAGATAAGGAGTTTCTTAGGGTTCGACGGGTACTACAGGAGATTTGTTCAAGGATTTTCAGTACTGTCCGCACCCTTGACTAAGCTTACCCAGAAGAATACTGCTTTTGTTTGGAGCGATCAGTGCGAAGAGGCCTTTCAGGAATTGAAGAGGCGTTTGTGTAGTGCTCCGGTGTTGGCCTTGCCGATCGAAGGAGTCGAGTATGCAGTTTATGTAGACGCATCTCACATTGGCCTGGGTTGTGTGTTGATGCAAGAAGGGAAGGTGATTGTTGATGCGATGATTCGGCAAGTGCACCGGTCGCGCAAGTAATAATAATGGGGAAAATCCCCGAGTGTCGGTCTCTTGAGGAACACAGTAAGGTGGAGTTAGGTTTCGAGGAAGGACTTGAGATTGAAGTCCTTAAATCGGATGGAATGCGGGGGAGTTGGGTTGGCTTTTGGAAAATAAAATAAAAGCTATCAACTACTCCTATGCAATGCCGCTATGCAATGCTTCGCTTGGCAGGATGGAGACTAGGCAGGCCTGGAGCGCGCTGCGTCGATAGGGCGGATGGACGAGTAGGCAAGCGGAATCGAACTGTGCAGGCCTTGAGCGCACTGCTTCGTTAGGCGGGATGGAATACGGGCCGCGATGCCACGCTTCGGTAGGCGGATGGACGAGTAGGCTAGCGGAGTGAGGGTCGCAAGCACCTCTTCGACAAGCACGCCACTAGCAATTGCTAGTGCGGCACACGAACGTGACGGAGGAATGGAAATGGACGGCGGTGCACCTCAAGCAACTCAAATAGATAAATTACACAAACACATAGACATGAAATATATATGTAAATATAACTAATTCAAGTGCCACTTCATCATAATAATGAGATCTAAAACATATACACATCAATAAGAGAAGAATAAGGCATGAAATCGACCGAATCCGAAGTCTCGTTGTAGATTCACAGTTGGAATCGCCGGGTTGTCAATCCGCGTCCAAGCTCGGTCCGCAACTATGTCCGGGGTAGAGAGAGCTGTCACGACTCTCCAATGGACCCGTCTTCTTCGTGTCACGATCCGGTAGAGGTTGCAAACTTCCTCTTGCTCGATGGAGATGGCGGCTAGATCTCTCTTTGAAGCTCTTGGATGAAGGAGGAGGCCGAGAGGAAACTCCGGCTCAAGATTGGCGTGAAGAACAAGCCCGGAGCACCTCCAGATGGTGGGCGGCGGTGGAGGGGCAAAACTGGCGCGGAACGGCGGAAGAACGGCGGAAAAATGCGGAGTCTCCTGACATAAATCGCGAGCAGCGGAATTTATAGGCGCTGGAATTAAACAGTGCGCACGGTCAGTGACGCACGACCAGTGGTCGTGCGCACTATCATTCTGTGATCGTGCGCCTGCCTGGACGGAGCCTGCAAGGAAAGAAAATTACAAAATACAAAGTTCGCACGACCGGTGGCGCACGACCGGTGGTCGTGCGCACCATCGTAGGTGGTCGTGCGCACTGGTTGAAACAGAACTCATGAAATTGATGCTAAGTGCGCACGAACAGTGGCGCACGACCGGTGGTCGTGCGCACTATCGTAGATGGTCGTGCACACTGCACCAAACAGAACTCATGAAAAAGGATTAAGTGCACACGATCAGTGGCGCACGACCAGTGGTCGTGCACAATAGAACCGGTGATCGTGCACAGTGTTCCTGTACAGAATTGTACCGGGAACACCTGCACGACTCCTATTCCAGCGTATACCACTAATCTAGCCACTGAAAGTGAGACTTAACAGCGCAAGAAACTAATAACAAAGAAAGATACGAAATTACACCAAAATGGGCCAAGACGTGCACATAGCAAGTGATAACAAATATAAGCTAAAACAAAGCTAAAGTGCAGTGGAATGACTAGATAAACGGCCCAGATGAGTCCATATATGTGTATATAATCGGGACTCATCACACCCCCAGACTTAACTGTTTGCGCGTCCCGAGCAAACAAATTCTAAGCGAACTAGGAAAGAACAGTAGATGGCTTAATGATTATACTACAGAGTACCATGCGAAGTCGCATGCTCACGTGCATAAGAAAAATAGTTGAAAAGATTTCTGATTATAAAAACAGTTTATAAATTTCTAAAAGAGTAAAAGCATATTACAACTACTCAAAATGGTGAACAATGGTGAATCATTCGGTCATGCATACGGAGAAAGTAAACTAAGCGCTGAGACGAGCATTGCTCAAGATCGGGATGCGGGAAAAACTCCACTGAAATCCATCAGTGTCGGTGACCATAAGCTTGCCCGGTCACATTCTCTCCACGGCACTGGTTTGACTCAAATGCGTGAATCAATAGGACTTTAGGTTTTAAATGGGGCTTGGGTTTAGGTGAGGTATACAATGATAAAGACGATGGTTCAAATACTAAACCCAAATGAGCAAATGCATAACATTATCCTCATTCACCACACAAACACGCGGGTACACAACACCCCCAGACTTGGACTTAACAGCATGGGTGCGTGCACCGCCTACTCCCAAACATAAATCTATACATAAAGATTTTCAATTAAACACTCCTTCTCTTTCCTTTCTTTTTAACTTCTTTTCTTTTTCTCATTTTTTTTCTTATCATTTTCAGCAAATAAACAAAAGGACACATCCACAACTTCACAAATATATTACCACATCAACAACCCAACTCATGAAAATAATAAACAGCTAAAGCTCAGATTTGGGTGTGCGACTAGGATTGGCTTTTGGGCTTTGGTGAAATAAAAGTGGGGCTGAATCAAAGAACGTGTAGGCACAACTGGGCTAGCGAGGATATAGCGGTATGGATAGGCACAAAGGCTCAACCGGGCCAAAATGATGGCCTATATCACATTCACGCAATTGACTAACCGTATACCCATGCTTCAAGAATCGCTTGGGGCAAGTTCTAGCCACCGAGAAAGATTATCCTTTCTCCCGACTCAAGCAATACGAATCTAGCGATCGTTTACACACATCCCTATGCTACCGTTTGATTCCACCGAATTCACCATTTGAGTAGAGTAAACAACATTTACACTAATAAGAAAAATATAAAACCATAATTATAAAGAGAAGACTACTCTACACAAGTTTCTATGCAACCGAGCACTCGACTAGCAGCACTACTAGAGTCAACATTTTACTCTACTACATAGTCCTAAGCCATCACCTAGACTTTCCCAAATAAGCAGAAGAATTAAATTCACAACAGAGCAAGCAAACAGATGAGTACGCGCTCAAGTGGGTGATGTGGTGTGCAATGAAAATGAACAACAATTTAAAAGAAATCTTCTAGCATGCAGTGCAATAGTGCACGTGAGCGGGTAAACAAAACTACTCCCCCCCAGACTTAAACTAAACAATCCGCATAATACCTGCTCGTCACAGGTAGAGGGAATAAAAAGTAAGAAGAGGAAGAGGCCTGGTCCTCACTCATCTCACCAAAACTACCCTTGCCTAGCAAGGTATCGTCCACAGCAGGTCCGCAGGAGGAGAAGGCAATGAGTGGAGCTTCCTCTACGGAGGGGGAATGAACCTCCTCGCATGAGAGGATGCTCGCATCATTGACTTGAGCACACAACTCCAAGTCCTCCTGAAGTACCTGTAAGGACTCAACCTGCACAGACTCAGATGAAGAAGGGGGGTCAGGAAATAAAAGAGAGGAATGACATAAATGAACATCAATCGGGGGAGTGATCCCGGTCTCATTCCCATCAGGTTGGGGAAGTAAAATAATGTTAGCATTGTCATCAATGCTACAAGATTCGGCGGGATCATTGGTGGCCAGGCTTAAGATTTGGACTTCCTCCACCGGTGTTGAGGAAAACTCCTCTTCACCTAGAAGGTTGTCCTCCTCCATAGGAGTAGGCACAATACTAAGATCAACCGCCTCCTCTTGTGACCCATCATCAACAATGTCGTCAGAGACGAATGTAGTATGCACAACAGGGGGAAGAATAGTGCTCGGATAAAAGTCGAGCACGGATTCCTCACAAAGAATCGAATCCACTAGGGGTGGTGGATGCACCGGGAGAATAGGCTCAGCAATGTCGGTGCCTAGATCAGCCGCACATCCGGTGACCGTGTCCATGCCATACCCTTCAAGATGTGAAGGTGACAAAGACACATAACCGGATGTTGAAGGTTTGTCGCCAGAGTTAGGAGTTGGGACGATCCGGATATCCGGTTCATCATCCTCGTCCAATTGGCGAAGATACTCGGCACAGTCCTTCAAGACATGATCAGTGCTACGACAAAACTGGCACTGCCTTGCGGGCTTCTTTGGCACAGCGGGGGCTGAAGCCGAAAAGAAGTATGACGGTAAAGGCTCAGTAGAGTAGCCATAAGACTTACGCGCAACATATGGAGTACCAGACGAAGTCGGTGCTCCATATGCTGGGCTATAAGAATTATGCCTACTATTCTCCGTAGGGCATTCATCACTAGAGTGGGAAGTAGCTCCACACCAACGGCAACGGAAATTAAGATGTGCCCACATAGTGCGAAGATAAAACGATTCAAAAAGAAGAACACTATTGTGCGAAATACTACACCTAACAAAAATTTACTAAAGCAACCTACTATAAAACAAGAAAATGGAATAAAGAGAACAGAAATAAAATAAAAGATGTGATAAACAAATGGAATGGCTTTTCTCTCAGATTCTCCCTCTCCAGAAAACTCACACGGATGTGTTCCCCGGCAACGACGCCAAAAACTTGATGCGATGATTCGGCAAGTGCACCGGTCGCGCAAGTAATAATAATGGGGAAAATCCCCGAGTGTCGGTCTCTTGAGGAACACAGTAAGGTGGAGTTAGGTTTCGAGGAAGGACTTGAGATTGAAGTCCTTAAATCGGATGGAATGCGGGGGAGTTGGGTTGGATTTTGGAAAATAAAATAAAAGCTATCAACTACTCCTATGCAATGCCGCTATGCAATGCTTCGCTTGGCGGGATGGAGACTAGGCAGGCCTGGAGCGCGCTGCGTCGAAAGGGCGGATGGACGAGTAGGCAAGCGGAATCGAACTGTGCAGGCCTTGAGCGCACTGCTTCGTTAGGCGGGATGGAATACGGGCCACGATGCCACGCTTCAGTAGGCGGATGGACGAGTAGGCTAGCGGAAGTGAGGGTCGCAAGCACCTCTTCGACAAGCACGCCACTAGCAATTGCTAGTGCGACACACGAACGTGACGGCGGAATGGAAATGGACAGCGGCGCACCTCAAGCAACTCAAATAGATAAATTACACAAACACATAGACATGAAATATATATGTAAATATAACTAATTCAAGTGCCACTTCATCATAATAATGAGATCTAAAACATATACACATCAATAAGAGAAGAATAAGGCAAGAAATCGACCGAATCCGAAGTGTCATTGTAGATTCACGGTTGGAATCGCCGGGTTGTCAATCCGCGTCCAAGCTCGGTCCGCAACTACGTCCGGGGTAGAGAGAGCTGTCACGACTCTCCAATGGACCCGTCTTCTTCGTGTCACGATCCGGTAGAGGTTGCAAACTTCCTCTTGCTCGATGGAGATGGCGGCTAGATCTCTCTTTGAAGCTCTTGGATGAAGGAGGAGGCCGAGAGGAAACTACGGCTCAAGATTGGCGTGAAGAACAAGCCCGGAGCACCTCCAGATGGTGGGCGGCGGTGGAGGGGCAAAACTGGCGCGGAACGGCGGAAGAACGGCGGAAAAATGCGGAGTCTCCTGACCTAAATCGCGAGCAGCGGAATTATAGGCGCTGGAATTAAACAGTGCGCACGGTCAGTGACGCACGACCAGTGGTCGTGCGCACTATCATTCTGTGATCGTGCGCCTGCCTGGACGGAGCCTGCAAGGAAAGAAAATTATAAAATACAAAGTTCGCACGACCGGTGACGCACGACCGGTGGTCGTGCGCACCATCGTAGGTGGTCGTGCGCACTGGTTGAAACAGAACTCATGAAATTGATGCTAAGTGCGCACGAACAGTGGCGCACGACCAGTGGTCGTGCGCAATAGAACCAGTGATCGTGCGCAGTGTTCCTGTACAGAATTGTATCGGGAACTCCTGCACGACTCCTATTCCAGCGTATACCACTAATCTAGCCACTGAAAGTGAGACTTAACAGCGCAAGAAACTAATAACAAAGAAAGATACGAAATTACACCAAAATGGGCCAAGACGTGCACATAGCAAGTGATAACAAATATAAGCTAAAACAAAGCTAAAGTGCAGTGGAATGACTAGATAAACGGCCCAGATGAGTCCATATATGTGTATATAATCGGGACTCATCAATTGCTTATGGGTCTAGACAATTGAAAGTTCATGAAAAGAATTACCCTACGCATGACTTAGAATTCGCCGCAGCAATTTATGCTTTGAAGCTTTGGAGACACTTGATATATGGAGTGTCATGCAAGATTTTCACGGATCATAAAAGTCTGAAGTATGTCTTCACCCAGAAGGAGCTGAATCTGCGCCAGCGGAGGTGGTTGGAGTATGTGGTGGATTATGAGGTGGATATTCTGTACCATCCGGGTAAGGCTAATGTGGTGGCCGATGCCCTGAGCCGGAAAACCGCTCATATCTTCAATCTCTCAGTGCAGTCCTTAGTAGAGGAGTTTATGTTGATGGATATCTCAGTCGGTAGTTGTACCGCACCTTCGAGCTTAGAGGTTGAAGAGCCTTCTTGGATTGCCCTTACTAGGCTGCATCAGAAGGAAGATCCTGACTTGCAGCATCTTCAAAGTAAAACTGAAAAAGGAGAATTACCAGATTTTTCAATCGATGATAAGGATACTTTGAGGTACCGAGGTAGATATTGCGTCCCCGCGTTGGAAGAAATTCGGACAAAGATCTGTAGCGAGGCGCATGATTCTAGCGTTTCCTATCATCCTGGTTCCACGAAAATGTATAAAGATCTGAAGCAGATCGTTTGGTGGTCGGGTATGAAGAACGATATAGCGAAGTATGTGTCTGAATGTTTAACTTGTCAGCGCGTGAATGCAGATCATAAGAGGCCTGGAGGTATGTTGAACCCGTTAGATATTACAAGCTGGAAGTGGGAGAGTATTTCGATGGACTTCATTACCGGTTTGCCGAGATCTCCCAGTGGTCATGACTCGGTGTGGGTTATAGTAGATCGCTTGACAATGTGTGCTCACTTTGTGCCGTTTAAGATTGGATACTCGATGGAGAAAATAGCAAAGCTGTATTTGGATGAAGTTATCAAATTGCATAGTGTGCCTGTGAGCATTGTGTCGGACTGAGACTCGAGGTATACGTCTCGTTTCTGGCAGAGTTTGCAGGGAGCCTTGGGTACTGACCTTAGGTACTCTACCGCTTATCATCCCCAAACCAATGGTCAGACAGAAAGAGTTAATCAGATTTTGGAAGATATGATAAGGTGCTATATCTTAGATCATGGTGGAGCTTGGGATAAGCGGCTTGGATTGATGGAGTTCGCGTATAACAACAGTTATCAAGAAAGCCTACAAATGGCCCCGTTTGAGGCTCTGTATGGGAGGCGTTGCCGGACTCCGTTGTTTTGGGCCGAGGTTGGTGAGAGTCCCTTGCTAGGCCCAGAGGCTTTGGAAGAGATGAATGTTGCTGTGACTCATATCCGCGAGAAGCTCCGTATTGCTCAGGAGCGGTATGAGAAGTATGCTAACCGAAGAAGGGTGGATCTAGAGTTCACCGTTGGAGATTTGGTGTTCTTGAAAGTCTCTCCGATGCTAGGTGTTAAGAGATTTGGAAGGAACCACAAGTTGGATCCCCGGTATGTGGGACCTTTCCAGATTGTTGAGCGCATCGGAGTGTCAGCATATAGATTGGATTTGCCTGCTTCCTTCCCTAATGTTCATGATGTGTTTCATGTAAGCCAGTTGAGGAAGTGTTTGCGTAGTGATCGGCTTGTTCTTGATTCAGTGCCCGTTTTGCAACCCAATCTTGCTTATGTCGAAGAGCCTGTCCGAATCTTGGAGACTCAGGAGCGTGTGTTGCGAAGGAAGACGATCCCAATGGTTAAGGTTCTTTGGAAGAATCAGGGTGTCGAAAGCGCAACTTGGGAGCTGGAGTTTGCCATGAGAGAGACTCACCCTAGCCTCTTCTCTTAGATTTCGGGTAAATCTTCTGTCAGTTAATCTTTTAAATTTGATTCTGTATCTTTCTTGATCTTCGGATTTCAAGTTTCGGGACGAAACTTCCTTTTAGGGGGAGTGACTGTAACGCCCCTGATTTTCGTCAATTGTTTTACGTACCCGTTGTGACGTAATTTTGGCGTAAGGGCGTTTCGTCAGCTCTTTTGGTAGTGTTTCGAGCCTTAGCTTAGTTGGAGCTCGTGATTCAGATCGAGCGTGCGAGTTTTCGCGTCGTTTCGAGTTAAGGTGAAGGTTTTGAGTAATTATCAAGATTTTAGCTTCGGGAGGCTTTATCCGGAGTTTGTCTCGTCGGAATGGAATTCTGACTTCGCCGTTGGATTTGTAGCGCCGTTTTTCAGCTAGGGTGCGAATTTCATAGAAAATCCGAGGTGTTTTGGTCGCCCTCGCAGTTTAAGTAAATTGGGGAATTTATTAATTATTTAAATAATAAATTTAGGTTTATATATAAGCCTAAAGCCTTCCCCTTTCCCTATTCATCCTCTTCCTCGATCAAAAGCAGCCGCCGAGGGTTAGGGCGAGAGCGGAGCTTCGTGGAGCCTTCAACCGGTGATTTCTAGAGCGGTAGAGGTCGGATTCGAGTTTGGTTTGAAGATTCGGAAAGCTCTCGGCGAGATCTTCGTCTTAGTGGTAAGCTTGTTCTTCTTCGCGGAAGTTTTGGAGTTATGGAAATGACCTAACTCTTCCTTTCGGTCCTTAGCGCTCCAGGTCTTCATGCTCGGGAGTTACCTTGGCATTCAGAGCGGAGTTAGGCGAGTTTTGCAAGGTTAAGGCAAGTGGCTTCCTCCTCCTTCTCTTTCTTTTCTTGAAGCATTGTTTCGCTCGTGTCGATTTCATGTCGCTCGGTTTAACTTAAGTCTTGGAGTGTTGATATAAGCTTCCTTGATTGTTCTTCCTTTGCTATGAATCGGGTAGTTGTTCCCTGGAGAAAACCGAGATAGATAAAATCCTCGTTCCCTTAATAAATCTAGAGTTTTCTTCTGATTTCTCGAGAGATTTCCCTTGTCTCGAGAAATTAACCTCCTATGTCTCGAGAAACTGCTTATGTCTCGAGATTTTTTTCCTTTCATGTCTCGAGAGATCCCTTCTGATGTCTCGAGATTTCCCCTTCATGTCTCGAGAAACTGCTTATGTCTCGAGATTTTTCCTTTCATGTCTCGAGAGATCCCTTCTGATGTCTCGAGATTTCCCCTTCATGTCTCGAGAAACTGCTTATGTCTCGAGATTTTTCCTTTCATGTCTCGAGAGATCCCTTCTGATGTCTCGAGATTTCCCCTTCATATCTCGAGAGATCCCTTTCATGTCTCGAGAGTTTGCCTATTACTCGAAAATTCAACCTTCTATCTCCCGAGAAGTCCTTTGCAGTTCTCGGGAAGTCCTCAATTTGATGTGATTTTTTGTATGGTTCCCGGTGGTTAGCGAGACCACCACCTGGGGCGCTGCCCCTTGGACCCCGTTAGGGGCTCTGCCCCGAAGACCCCGCCAGGGGCGCGGCCCCTTGGAACCCCGCCCGGAACGCATGTGATTTCGTTGAGTTTCTGTGTTTGAATCTCGTGTCCCCTCGTGTATACTTGGATGATTGCCAGTAACCCTTCGGTGCTCCTGACCTCGAATCCCTCTCGTTTGACCCTCTTTTTACTCGTTGTGGTATGTTGACATTTGAGTCACCCTTATGATTTATATTGATCGATGTGTACTTTGCCTTGACCCTATTTCTTAGGGCCTTCCAGTGATTATCCTTTCGTGCAGCATCCCGTGTTTAATTAAAATTTAAGTAATAAGAACTACTGTCTTTAGCCTTACACAGTAGTTGTGTCTGGGGGACAGTGGGGGAAAATGTTACAGCCTTGCACGGTAGTCGTGTCTGGGTGGTTGGGTCTAGTGGTACCCCCACCTGGTTTTGGGCTTTGGGTAGCGGAGGTAGTTAACCGCTCCCGTATAATTTGAGCTGATCAGTCTCTATAATTGATAAAACTAAATAAATGAACGTGTTGTTTCTCTTTTGATATTTAGTGCACTTGATGCTTGTTGGTTCTTTGTTCAGAGCTCTCTTTCGGTAAATTTGGCTTGGGTTGGTACCCCTTATGCCTTGCTTGTTTTTCTGCTAGTTTTCTGCCACTTGTAATCCCTTGCTGAGGCGTTCTTTGTTTTATTGAATGCCTCAGGTTCAGAGCCGTAGCGGCTAGTGGTGTAGCCTGAAGTTCAGAGTCTCTGTAGCTGTTCGCCCCGCTGTTGCGAGGTAGTTGTTTTTAGTTACTTCTTGTGCTCAGACATACTAGTTGGTGCCAATGGGTTAGTGTCATGTTGTTGACGCCCATTGTGTCCCTTTTTATACTTTATAGTTTATTTGCCAGATTATGCCACTACTTTTAGATCCTGTGTTATCCTACTCTCGGGGAAGAATTTATGTTAGGTGCACTATAGTTATAAATGGCTTTTCCTTCATCCTCATTGCATTCTTTTGAACTGAAAATCTTATCTTTAAAGTCGCCTAAAAGTATTTTCTATACTTATAATACGCCTAGTCATGTGCATATCATTTACTTATATCCTGACATTGCATACATTTAAGGATTTTAAGTAAACTAAATCAAGTACTTTCCGCTGCAATTAAATATACTTTCTCGGTGGACTAGTTGATCCACGAACTGAGAGACACAGTTCTTACCTCAAACCCTATAAATGATTTCAAATGACGAATTATCATGAAAACATGGTTTATTTTAATAAGTAATAGGTTCCCGCCTGAGCATCTGCAGTTGTCTCCTGCATGACGTGGCATCATGACGTGCATTTTCTCTTACTCTGATATTCTTAAATTCGGGGAAAATGCGGGTTGTGACAGTTGGTATCAGAGGGAGGTTGTTCGACAAGTTGGTCGGGCAACAAATTCTGATATAGTAGTTGTTTGGTTTCATTGCATACACACACCGATGTGTCATCAGTACGTCTTGGCCGAAGCATGAACACTACACTCATAGCATAATAAGAAGTATACGGGGCATATTATGTAGTATGGGATGCATAATATGTGTTTGTATATGGATCCACCATAGGTGGCAACATGTGACGGTTATGTAGTATGGGATGCATAACCATCATCACATGGATGCCCATTAGCACGTTTTCTCTTTCGTTACATGCAATATTATGTAGTATGGGATGCATAATATTACATGTGTACGCCGCTCATAACATGCATTAAGGCCTTTATTAGAATGCATAGCACAACATACTTTACATAGCATTGCATAAGCACACGTGCGAAGTTAAAGACTTATATGATGACACACGTACACACATGATTTCAAAACGAATAGAAAATTCATGCATTCATGCCCCTTGCACATGAGTCAAGTGGGACGATGTAGTATCGTTCCTGAATTTAGCATATCATCATGAAAATATCCCAGAGAAAGGTAGTGGAAATGGCAAGTAACTGTACATGTATGTTCTGAAACAAGCAGTGTAGTTCTAGTGTAAGGTTAAGTTTTAATTAGAGGTTTATGCGTATTAGCAGAGATGTCTCGGAGGCGTGTTGCGACTAGGTCGACTCCCCAGTCGGAGGGCGAGTCTTCGGGTGCGCAGAGTGAAGCCTTGATCGAGAGTCTGCGCCAGAGCAATGAGACTCTGGCTAGGCAGATGGTTGCGATGCAGTCGCAAGTTGAGGCGTTGTTGGCTGCCGGTGCTAGGCAGCAACCCGTTGTGCAGGCCCCAGTAGTAGGACAGACTGTACCTACTCCTCCTGCTCCCTTGGTACCCCCAGTAGCGATACCACCGGAAATGAATTTTATTTCGCATTTTCAAAGGTTGGGACCTCCTACGTTTGACGGAAGAGCAGATTTCATGGCATTAGATGACTTGTTTGTTGCCATTGAGGAGATGTTTTCATACTCAGGAATCTCTGCAGACCAAAAGGTGATGGTCGCCGCTTACCAGCTGAAAGGACTTGCTAAGAGCTGGTGGATTAGGGAGAGGGAAAATCTCGTAGGTGGATGTTCGTGGGAGTCGTTCAAGGCGATGGTATTAAAGAAATTCTTGCCGTCGGTCGAGCAAGACCGTTTAATGAATAATTTTCTGCACCTGAAGCAAAGACAACTCACGGTTAGTGAGTATGAGATCGAGTTCAGTAAGTTGAGCAGATTTTCTCCAGATTTAGTGGCTTCTGAGGCAGGAAGAATGAAGCGATTTCTTGGAGGTCTTCGTAGCGATATTCAGCAGTTGGCGAGTGCTTATAGATCTGAATGTTATGCTGAAGTGGTAGAAGCAGCGCTGAAAGTCGAGGCTATCGACAACGCCAAGAATCGTGGTGCTCTAATGAAAAAGGAAAAGAGGAAAGTCGAAGAGGGGGAGACCCCCAAGGTACCTAGCTCGGCTCCAAAGAAAAGGAGTGGAGAGGTTGTGTAGCTTCTGTGGCCGCCCCGGCCATCCAGTGGAGAATGTTTCAAGAGGAAGGGAGCTCAGAAGCAGCAGCGAGTGCTAGCAATCCAGGGTGCTCCGAAGGGTGAGGTGCTCTGCCAGTTGTGCAAGCAGAAGGGGCATGATGTGGCCCAGTGTTGGACCAAAGATATGGTCTGCTTCCAATGCAAGCAGAAGGGGCACATGAAGTTCCAATGCCCGCTGATTCAACCCCCGTTGCAGCCTGTTCCGCTTCGAACCTTGCCGCCGCCGCAGCATCAGGATAAAGGAAGAGGAAAGCTGAACGTGTTAACCCAGGAGCAAGCGCAGTCTTCGACCCAAGTGATCGCAGGTTAGACCTTAAGACAACTTTTTAGTCTTGTTTCCTTTTTAGTTCGCTGTATTAGACTAGTTTCTCTTCGCGCTTATAGGAAGATTTAAGGTAAAGAATCGTTGGGTGTGTGTTCTGTTCGATTCGGGTGCTACCCATTCGTTCGTAGCAAGGGCCTTCGTTGAGCGTCACCGTTTGACCCCTGAGCTGGGCAACGATTCGTTCCTCGTTAAGTTCCCTTTTGGTGATCTGGTGTCCTCGAACCAGTGCGTCCGAAGTTGCCCCGTTCTCTTAGGAGATTTCTTGGCTGTGGCTGATCTCAAGTGTTGGACTTAGAAGACTTTGACGTAATATTGGGTATGGACTGGTTGTCCAGTTATGATGCGGTCCTCCGATGCAAGGAAAAGCGTCTGGACTTCGTGATGGACAACGGTCAACCCATGAGCATTTTTGGTTCTCCGTACCAGAGTTCTTCGATAATTTCTGCGATATGTGCTCGGAAACTGTTAATTTCCGGTTGTTTGGCTTACCTTGTTTCTGTAGTAGAAGCTGTTGGTGGTTCGCCGTGTATCGAGGATATTCTGGTGGTGCGAGAGTTTCCCGCTGTCTTCCCTGCTAATCTCCCTGGTCTCCCGCACGTTAGAGATGTGGAGTTCGTTATTGATCTTGAGCCTGGTACTCGTCCTATTGCTAAGGCACCGTACCGTATGGCCCCGCGTGAGTTAGAAGAGTTGCGAACTCAGTTAGATGATTTGTTGCATTGTGGTTTTATCAGACCTAGTTCTTCTCCCTGGGGTGCTCCGGTTTGTTCGTGAAAAAGAAGGACGGTTCTATGAGGTTGTGCATAGATTATAGAGAATTAAACAAAGTGACCATCAAGAACAGGTATCCGTTGCCAAGGATTGATGATCCGTTCGATCAGTTGCGTGGTAGCAACGGTGTTTTCAAAGATTGATCTTCGATCAGGCTACCATCAGTTGAGGATCCGTGAGTCGGACGTTCCCCCGGACTGCCTTTCGTTCTCGTTATGGCCATTTTGAATTTCTAGTCATGTCATTTGGTTTGACAAATGCACCCTCTGCATTATGGACATGATGAACCGTGTGTTTCAAGGATTTTCTGGATCATTTCGTCGTAGTTTTTGATCGCGATGTGCTGGTTTATTCTAGAAGTGCTGAGGA
>JAWHQI010002033.1:0-47604 GCA_033032865.1 Dactylorhiza incarnata | reverse complement strand
CCCCCCCCCCCCCCCCCCCCCCCCCCCCCCCCCCCCCCCCCCCCCCCCCCCCCCCCCCCCCCCCCGTATGTTTTGGGCTAAATTTCTTCGATATCACTATAGTGCATCTACCCTATATATGCACACAATTCTTAGGACATACATCCTTGTCTTGGAGTTCCACCTTGAGACTTTATTGATATGATACACATTCAAGGTCCGTAAAATTACCGTTCACGAATCCTCTTAAGGTCAATGTGTGACCTAACCAAGAATGGGCCTTCTTTGGATTTGGATTCTTATTCAACCCCTAATAATTGTCTTGGCGACTGCTTCACCGTAGAAATATACGGGAAGTATAATTGGCAGGATAATTTATGCTTAAGAGTCTCTTATTACTCCAAAAGTAGGTCACAGGCACCAAATCCTTTGAGATGGTTCAATTAGTTTGGTTAAGGGGTAAAATCATTTGATAAGTGAGCGGTAAGCATCGGAGTGTAAGCCTCAAACACCTACACTCCTACTAAGCTCTTCCCTTTAATAATGTTGGGAATCCTCCTGTCCTAACCAAATCTATACTTGAGATCAATTTAAGACTAAGATAAGCTATGAAAACATCTTGGTAAGTCAAAACTAAAGAGTTGTCCTTAGTTGGGTTAGCCGAACTCATTGGTTAAAGGACTAATTTATGTGATTTTTACACATGGGCACACCACTGCTTCCGCTGCTAGTTTGTCCTCAAACTAACTCGAGAGGGGGTGTCCCAGTTTTTTGGACTTCTTTCTCGTTGGATCGTTTGGGCTCTGATACCATTTGTAAGATCCCTCTCCCGCACCGGAAGAGTTCCTGGATCTTATGCCCAGAACCGCCGCCTTACGGAGATGCTAGCACACAAGTTAGCCACCTCCGCAAGACGCCGATCCTGCCGGCAAGAATGATCAACCAGGCCAACCAGAGATAAGAAGAAAAAGAAAACTAGAACCAAGTCCACAATCACACATTTATACAACAAAATATAAAAGTCCATCAATGAGTGCAACAAAAGAAAGAGAAAGTGGGCTTATGCCCGGTACATGTCCGAATGAATAAAAGAAGTACAATTCTCTCTCTCACTATATATATCTATGCGAAAGCTACAAACATAAACATCTCTCATCAGACACCTGTCCAGTAATGGTAGTAAAGCACGGCATCTGCTCCACTGGTCCTGTCTCCCTGCCAGCTGGGCTCCAGCTCCTCGGTTACCTACGGTCACCATCGACCGTTAGTCATAAAGACAAAGCCGATTTTGTCCCCGCCTCCCCTCGCGACTCCTAGGCACCGTGCGGGAGGAAGAAGCGGAGGACAATAAAGTGGAGTAATCAAGAAGGTAGCAGGTGACAAACATTCTACGCTAACAAGGGTATATCCATATAAAATTCTATACTAGCAGTATGAGCAAGTAAACAGTAATAAGTGCAGTAAAGTAATATCGCAGCAGTAAAAGAGGTAAGCAAGAGAAGCAGTGCGACGCAAGTAAATTAATTTAAGAGTAACCATTGATTTATAGGAATGCCCATACAAACCTATAGACCAAGGGGTCGTTTAGCAGGGCCTATCTTATAAAAAGTCTCATACCAATTTATACGATAGGGGTAGGGGTTGAAATGCAATGTTCATGCTATGACATGCAAGGTATGGTGTTATGCTATGTTCATACAAGTGCAACTCACTCACCACGACTCTATGCGCATAGACCTTTAGTTCCCCCTTTTTGGAGCTAGCAAGACTCCCAGGATACTCCCGTAGTGGCAAACGGAAGCGGTGGGTTGGGTCTCGCCCACCTCTAGGTTGGTATTCACACTACCTAACCTAGACCTATCGTACGCCTCAACACAAAACCGCGGAGCATCTACGTACTCTTGCTGACTGGACCGCCAGACTTTCATGGCTAAGTGTAAATACCACACTTGCCGAGTCAACGTATTGACGTCGGTGTGAACGTCCTTCCAATACAGAAGACCCACCACCTTCGTGCACATGCAACATTTTCTACAATCTATCTCCGAGATATAAGCTCCCCGGGCTAACCTGCCCGTCATTAATAACCTTCCGAGCCACCGGCTCCCCGGACCAACCCTTCCGTACCAACAAACACTACTGAGTTGCAAGCTCACCTGACTTTCAATCCGCTCTTTCAAACATTGAGCTTACTGCTCGCAGCACCAAACAGACTAGGCTCCCGTAACCACTGGGTGTGGGTGAGTGTGTTATTAAATTATTCTTGTAACATCTTATCCCTACGGCTTACGTTTAATCTTGGATTCCGAGGGTTACCCTGTAAATGGCTCGCTACAGTATTAGGAACTACAATGGGATGACACCCCAAAGTTCCCTTTCCCAAGACACTTAGTATTATTGATATCTATCCATAAGTTTACCCTCTTATCATTTCACTTGAATTAACCTCAGCGCTTTATAACTCTCTAAGCGGAAGGACGATCTTTCGTCAATCCCGAGCACAGCCTTACCCACAGCTCACCAAGCATTCTCATCTTCTAAACTCCTATTTAGACTGCTCTTGTTTAGTTATTATACTACTTGGAAGTTTAGGGTGGATCCTGGACTTCCCGAGGGCTACCTGGTGAAGGGTTCGCAAGGTACTAGGGTATGTGATGGGATGATGCCCAATCCCTTTCCAGGACAATTAATATTCTTGGTGGCTACCCAGACCTAACCTTCCACCCTCTCAATACTCTTTATAACTTACGCCTTACATTTCATTCCGCCCCTAAGCAATCGTTCTTTTGGATTCAACTCTAATAACTTTTAGTCCTCTAAGTGGTCTATACTCATCTCTTGATATAATCAAATTCTCACCGATTTCCTTGTGATTATATTGACCTATTCATCATAATGAGTTTTCACTATCCGCAGACCACGACATATAACTAACTTAGATTCCTATGATGGAACCTTGGTCAAATTACTTCCAAATGACTTCTAATTTTTTTATCATAGGTTCATAGTGGATAAAATAAGGGATGATCAAAATCCAAGCATGTTTCATATAATTTTGCCCCCTATAAAAATTCATTAATTACTAATCTGAATCTAAAATGTGAAGGAGGTATCATGTTAGTAAATTCAAACTTGTTAAATATCCTTCCATAGGTGAAATGTGACATGATAAAAAGATTTCCAATATTTCATATTTTTCCAACAATTAAATAACCATAATCCCTAATTTTCAATGAATGAATGGAAAAATAATTTTACACATCAAGTACAAGATTTTGACTTCCTAAAATTCTGGAAAAATTACAGTAGCTTCATATGAACATAAAATCACTATTTCCAGAAGATCATATTTTTCCAAACATTTTAAACCCACAATTTCTATTTATCTTTAAAGGAGAGAAAACATGGCTCTACACTACAATTACTGAAATTAGACTTCCTAAAAAAATCTGAAAAAATCACAGTAGCTTCATATTGATATAAAAACACTATTTCCAGAAGATCATATTTTTCCAGTAAATTTATAATCATAATTTATATTTATCATGAAAAAGATGAAGATGTGACTTTACACACCAAGTACTAAAATGTGAATTCCAAAAATTCTGAGAAAATTAACCTAGCATACTAATCATCTAAAAACACCAAATCCAAGGTTTCATAATATTCCAGGTAATATTTATCCACAATATTCATTTAATACAAGCGGTGTGCCAATAAGAGTTTACACTACAACCACCACCTACAGGTCTCAATAAAATCTGAATAAATCACAGAAGTATGTTATTGACCTAAAAATAGCAATGCCTAAGTTTCATATTATTCCAAGGAGTATTTACCCTTAATTATCATTTGTTACATTTGGTGTGCGTATAAGGGTTTACACTACAAGTGCTATGTTAAGACTTCAATAAATTCTGGGAAAAATATCATGGCATAATAATGGTCTAAGAACACCAAATCCTAAGTTTCACATTTTTAACAGGAATATTTGACCATAATTTCTATTTAACATAAATGGGGTGCAAATAGGGATTTACACTACAACTACCCTTAATATGTCTCTATAAATTCTGAGAAAATTATCCTAGTATAATAATCATCTAAAAAAAATCCAGAGATTTAGAATTTTACAAACTATTTTACCCCATTAAATTAATTAATTACAAAAGTGGGTTTTTCCTCAATAAATTGATAATTACCACAAAAATTCATCTAAAAATTATGATAAAATTTACAGAGCTATAGAATCACCAAGGAAACCTACTAGAATAATTTCATAGTTCTCCAAATGCATATGAGACCTAAATGTCATATTTGAATAAATTGACCTAACCAAATAAATCAAATTCAGATAAATAAATGAGGTCCAAAAATTCCAACAAAATTCCTAAATGTGCCTTTCCAGTCAAAGATCTATTTCCTAGAGTTTTGGATTTATCCCTAAGTTTATGATTCAAATTATTACATTAATTTAAAAGTGTGACAATTTTCATTTAATTAAAAACTTTAGGAAAATAACTTCCAATAATCATGAAACTTATGTCAATGATGTATATCCTCATGACATACACTAACCCCAAGGTTTCAGAGGCATGCAAGGTGATTCCCACCTTCAATTCCATCAAAAAGCTCAAAAGCCCAAATTGACTATTAGCACCCCAATTTTTCACTTAAGACCCTAACTTCATTTTGAAATTCAGAGAAAAATACTCATGCACATGTGATGAAATTTTAACCAGAGATTTAGATATATAAAAAGAGCTCACCCCCCAATTTAGGGGGTGTTTGGAGTTATACAACTCCATATATACCAAATATTTACTTTTACTAATAAATGAAATAACTCAATGGATACACATTCAAAAATTCCCAAATTGAAACCCTAGGTGTGTCATCATACCATGCATGCATGGTAGAAAAATGAAGGGATTTGGTTAAGCCATTTAAAAGATATTGCACTTTTAATTTCTGCCCTACACAAGGAGCAGTCCTAGGAAAATGAGTGCCCTGGTGTCCACAGTGCACCAAATCGGTTTATTCTGCCCCTTTTTGCCAAAATGGCCTCTAAGGCCTTCAAAAATTGCATGCAAACCACTGAATAATTCTAGGCAGAATTATTGTGGTCTGCTAATAGAGATCAAGGAGACGAAATCAACGGCTGTGATTTCGTCTCCTACCTCTAGCCGACGGCCCAGAGGAAAAGGCCCTTGATCCCGGCCAACCATCACCCTCCCCGGCCATCTGCCGCCGCCACCACCTCCATTGAGGGGTTGGCCGTCGATTGGCGGTGGAATGGTGGCCGGAGGTGGGGTTTTCCGGCGATCCCTGGAGGAAGCCCAAACGGAGAAACGGGAGGGAAAATCCCATGGCTGACGGCTCAATTGAGCTCGGCTGCCCTTGCTAAGACCTTAGATAACTAGCACAGAGGGAGAGGGGGAGAAATCGTGCCTGAAATAGAGCCTGGCGGCGGCGGGTATTGTGGTGGTGCGATATGGCGGTGGCGAGCTCCGGCGACCCTGCTCGAAATCCCGTTTCTGCACCGTTCTCCTTGCTCCAATATACTGGCTCGACTGCTCTCAACCCTCTGAAGGTGATGGAAGGGTCGAATTGAGCTGAGAGGGGCTGGTTATAGGAGTTTGGAGAGGGGGGGCTTCGGTTCTACCTTGGTTGCTCCTTCTAGCCGCCAAGTGGCATTCCCTCTTCTCAATTTAGGCTGGCATTCATGTGGGGGGTTCAGAGGAGGTCTTGGGCAGAGGAGAGGAGGGCCACATGGCCTTCTCTCCCAAAATTCTCTTGTTTCTTAATGGAGGAAGGGGGATTTTCCACTTTTGCCCCCATGCATGTGCTTGCATGTTGGAAATGGGGGGCAAGGCTGGTCATTGACTCTTGGGCCTCAGAATGGGCTTTGGGTGAGGGCCTTAATCCATTGGAATTTGGATTAATTCCAATTAAGCCCAATTTAGGCAAAGTTGACCCTATGTTGACTTTTGGGTTGACTTGGTCAATTGGGTGTGTTGACTGGTCCAATGTGTTGACATTGAGTTCAGTGACACCACCCAAGGTTGGTTGAGTCATGGTGAAGACCTAAGTGAGCCAATTTGACCCAAAGGTGTGATTTTGACCAAAATTGGGGAAATGTTGACTTTGGTCAAGTTGGTCAAATTGTTGACCCCATGATGGGGCTTTTGGGTCAATTTGGTCCCCCATGATGTTCTAAGACTAGGGGTGAAGTCAATTTCATGCTTTGTGGTTCAATTGAACTTATTGGGGAGGATTTGACCTATGTTGACCCAAGTTTGACTTTGGTCAAATTGGGTCAATTGGTGACCCCATATGAGTTCACCTAACCCTATGTGTCCTAAGGCTGCAATCTAGCTCAAACTCACCATACTCACCACTTGTCTCACCCTAAATTGGAGTTAGGGGGTCTAGTAGGAAATGGGATGTTACATGCTACCCGACTCGGTCCGGGCCGGGTAAAGCCCGAAAATCGGGCTAGCCCGAGACCGGGCCGGCCATAGCCCGATCCGGTCTCGGGCTAGGTCTGATTGAGCCTAACGGCTCTTATTAGAGCCGTTAGGCTCATCATGGCACCATGGCTACCACGTGGCAGCCATGCTGCCATGAGAGAGCAGCCAACGGCTCTCTCTCAAGAGAGCCGTTGGCTGCTCATTTTTTTTTATATTTATTTTTTTAAAATAATTTTTAATTAATTTTTTAATTAAAAAAAACAAAAAATATCCTATAAATACCCCCCTCCCCTCTCTCTTTTCTCACACCCCACCTCTCTCTCTCTCTCTCTCTCTCTCTCTTAGCTCTCCCAATGGCGTCGTCCTCCACAACTCTAGCGTCATCTTCCCAAAGTACAACTTCGGTGGTGGAGCACAACCGTAGAGCGAGTATTGGGAGCATTTCGAGATGGTCCTAGTCGGGATCGAAAGAAAAGCGCGCTGCAAGATGTGCTCGAAGTTGCTATCCATCAGCGGCAACTCGACGCTCGTTAGACACCAGAAGTCTTGCGAGTCGAAACAAGCTCCTCCCGAGTCAAGTCAAGCCTAAATTTCTGGAGTCGGACAGATTTGGACGTACGATCAAATGCGACAGCGAGAGCTGCAGGCGAAGTTCGTCATCAAACGTGGGCTGCCATTCAGCGTCTTCGACAATAACGACGGCACAGAGTACATACATGGGGGGCTTCAGCCCAAATACCAAAATGTTAGTAGAATTACTTTAAGGCGCGGCACGATTAGATTATATTTAGAAGCAAAACAAGAATTAATTAGGTATTTTGAAAATTTCGAAGGACGTGTGAGTCTAACGAGCGACGTTTGGACGAGTAATTTAAATTTAGGATTAGCTTATCTTTGCATCACTTGTCATTGGATTGATCCCATTTCGTGGGAGCAAAATAAACGCGTAATATGTTTTACAGGTTTTGAATTCCCGCACACGGCTATAGCTTTATATAAGGTTATTATGAAATGTGCGCGAGAATTTAAAATTAACGATAAAATACTTAGTTTTTCTCTTGATAACGCCTCCAATAATGGCGCCGCAATTGAATTGTTAAAACGAGATTTAAAACCATTTCTCAACGGCGTGTTTTTTCATACTAGATGTGTTTGTCACGTCCTAAATTTAGTGGTACAGGATAGTTTAAAGGCAATGTTACAATATATTAATAAAATTCGCGACATGTTAAAAGCAATCTATTGTACTAAACAACGAGCTCAAGATTTTAGAAAATTTTGTAAAGCACAAAATCAGAAATATTTGAAACCACAATTAGATATGCCTATTAGATGGAACTCAACCTATAAAATGTTAAAAAGAGTCGTTCTACAAAAAGATCTTCTAATGGAATATTATAGTTTGCTTAATATTGAACACGGTTTAAGTGAAACTGATTGGAATATTATAGAACATTATATAGATTTACTAAAGTGTTTTTATAGGGCCACCGTTTCTTTATCTAGAGTGTATTATCCAACAAGCGCATTAGTAATTGAACATTTCGTACATATCACAGAAAGATTTAGTTATTATAGGCAACACCAAGGTTGAGCTCCTTTAATTAAAATAATGGAAGAAATTTTTTTAAAATATTATAGAGAAATACCGCCTATGTTTTCGTGCGCCGCCGCTTTAAATCCGCTACTTAACGTAGAAGGCGTAGAAAATTTGATCGATGAAATCAATACTAATCTAACCTTAAATATAAATTATGATGAGGATGACCCCGTTAGTACTACAAGTTTTACTACTTTTTTTACGCAAAGTTATAATTATTACAATAACTTATACGGGTCACGACCCCGCGAAGAAATAATGCAACCCAAAACGAAGGATAGTCTTAAAAATAAAATTTTAGATTTAGCTTCTAGGAAAAAAGCGCGCACATCTGGTAGTTTAGATGAATTAGGATTATACACAAAAACTCAATTTAGCGATTTTATGAGTTCGAACGAGATCGAAAACTTCGATCTCTTAAATTGGTGGAAAGATAAAGCTAATACCTATCCTGTTTTGGCCTGTATGGCCCGTGATTTATTAACTGTCCAAGCTAGTATAGTAGCTTCGGAGTCCGCTTTTTCTCTTAGTGGCAGGGTTTTGAACGAGCGGAGGAGCCGGCTTAACGAAGATTCGCTGGAGATTTGCATATGCTACAAGGACTACTTGGACAGTTTAAAGAGGAAGCAACACATAACAGCATTGGAGGATAGCTCGGAGGAGATAGAAGATGAAATGGACGCGTTGAATCTATAAGATGATTAAATCGAGCACTCTAAAAGTATTTTTTTTATATATGTAAATTTTTTTTAATTAAATTTTATAAGAATCATAGCCTTCATAGGTTTGTATTTTCAATTATGTATTTTGTACAATTGTACGACTTAAATTATGTAATATTTTAAATTTTTTGTTCCAAATTTTCAATATTAATAAAATTTTTGTTCCAAATTTTTCGTTCCAATTGTTCAATATTAATACAATCTAATTCTAACCTTAAATTTTTTCAATTTTTTTAAATTTTTTGTTCAAAATTTCAATATTTAATTATTTATAAAAATAAAAATTAAAAAATTTAAATTTTAAATTAAAAAAGTAAAAAAACCGGGCCGGACCGGATCGAGCCCGAGACCGGCCCGGTCCTGCCCAGCCCGGCCTGAAGGGCCGGAGCAGGCAGCACATAAGTGTTGCCTGCCCGGCCCGGGCCGGCCCGATTCCAGGGGAGGACCGGGCCGGCCCAGCCCGATGTACGAAAAAGCTCGATCGGGCCCGGTCCAGGCCGGTCCGATCGGGCTTTATGTTCACGGCTACCTGAGCCAAAAAACCCGCTCCTATGTAAAAAATCTCCGCCCGAGCGAAAAACACGCATCCGAGATTAAAAACACGCGCACGTGCAAAATGTGCGCGCCCTGCGATAAAAATGTGCATCTTAGCAAAAAACCATGCGCTCGTGCGAAAATCTCCTGCCCGGGAGAAAAAGTGCGCTCAGGCGAAAAATACACGCCCGGACGAAAAATGTGTGCTCGGGCGAAAAAACACTCGCCCGGGAGAAAATAATGTGTCAGGGAGAAAAAACGTGCACCCTGGAGAAAACCACGCGCCCGGGCGAAAACTATAAAACCGGACGAAAATTGCCCTCCCGGGCAAAAAATGCTCATTGGGGCTAAAAACGCCCGCCTAGGGGAAAACGCATGATTAGTGTAAAAACTTGCTCCCTGGCAAAAATCGCGCGCCCTGACAGTAAAAATGCGCGCTCGGGCATTAAACACGCGCCTGGGCAAAAAGACATGCGCGTGTGCTAAAATCCTACGTCCGGGTGAAAAAATGCGCGCCTGGGCAAAAAATACATGCCCGGGAGAAAAATGCACTTTCAGGCGAAATACGTGTGCCTGGGGTGAAAAAAGTGCTTCTGGGCTAAAAAAGTGCGCCCGACGAAAAAATTTGCGTCGGGGCGGAAAAACATGCGCTTGGAGTTAAAATGCCCGCCTGGGGAAAAAATGCCCGCGCGGGTGGAAAAATGCTCCCCGGGCGAAAAAGCACGCACATGCAAAAAAAACACCCGCATAGGCTAAAAATGTGCGCCCAGGTGAAAAACGCGCGCTTGGGCGGAAAAACACCCGCATAGGCAAAAAAACGCGCGCTCGGGAAAAATACGTGGACTCGAGCTCGAGCTCGCAATTCCGGAATTAACAATCTCAAAACCTGGCATGACATAAACATTGAATCGAGAGTTTTTTAGGTTTACTCGAATATCGTTGGTTTTGGTCCTGAAAGGCAATGTCGTCCTAAAATTTTTCATACGGACAACAGAAATGACTTTAATTGACCGAAAGTTAATTCTTGAATATCAATATCGCTGAAATAAACGGACCATAAAAGAATTCCATCTTCTCCCCCAAACCTTTCACAATGACACTTGAATCCAATATCAGACCCAACTCTTACAAAAACTAAACTGCGGCCATCAGATCACAAGTAATTTTTTTCCAAAACCTTACAATGGTAGCAAAATCAACATACCAAGAAGAAATAATGAATGAATTAACGAAAGAATGACGCTACTTATGTATGCCATACATTAAAAAAACAGCTTTGCTCACAGAACATGGATCGGCGACGGCGACCTGCTCTGGACGTAGGCCTGGTCGGTGAAATGGTGCATGCAGTTCAGAAGCGAGTGTGCCATCTTGTTGGCCAGCCGCGAGCCGTCGGAGAGGAGAGATACAATGACGTCATGAGCATCGATATGTTCTCCAACATCGTCATCACCTTCTCTCCTCCATTATTGCAAAGTGAAAGCAATGCACACACGCAATACTCTCTTCCAGATGGATAACTCGATTTCAGCACCACATGGACGAGTTGATCGACCACAGAGCCAGACTTCAGAATCACGTCAGCGTCGTCATCTCTTTCAACGATCTTAGTGAGAAGGCCGACGAAATCGGCGACGAGATCTTCCTCTGATTCGATGAGTTTGGATATCGCCGCCACCGCCTCCGCGGTGGTGACATGAGAGAAATTAACGCAGAAACGAATGGGTGAAAAGAGGTGTGGAGTGCGCTTAACTTAAGATTTTGGCTGTTACTTGAAATTTATTTTGATGTGCTACTAGTCAATAATGATGTACTCGTACATTGCCCTTAATTCATTATACAAATTATGTGAATCCTTAAAACCTTAAGCGCTTGACAACCCGTATATCTCTGACTGTCCCTCGCCAGAGATGGGATCCATTCACTTCCAGTCGTTAGATTCCACCTGCGTCCCCACGGAAATCTACCTCAAATCGACGAAACACCTAACTTTCCCACCCAATATAATAAGGTGAAAAGCAATAAAGAAACTCGGAAATATAAAAAGATTCCTCCGGTGACGGTCCACTGGAAATCGGACGGCAATGCTCTCTCTCGAATTAATTTTTTTGTGTGATTCCAATTAAGAGCCTAAGGCTGCGTTTGACCCCCCCCCCCCCCCCCCCCCCCCCCCTCCCCCCGTTTTTGCTCCTTTCAGGTCCAAACGGAACTAAGTTCTGCTGTTTGGCAACTTTAGTTTTGAACCGGTCGGTTTAAACTCTTCATTTTGCCCCTTTTTGGACCGGACCCCGAGACCTCCAGCGGCCTTCCCAAAATGATCGGTCAGATAAAGCTCTGGTCTTCTCTTCTCCTTCCCGCACCTGGCGCCCCTTCCCGCCATCACGCCTCACAGCAGGGATCGCAGCTCTTCCGGCGAGGCTTCTAGCATTCGGCGAGGCGAGGCTTCAAGCTTCCGGCGAGGCGAGGCTTCCAGCTCTCCTTCCTGCCATCACCTATCCAGCTTCCGGCGAGGCGAGGCGACCAGCTTCCTGCGAGGCGAGGCTTCCAGCTTCTGGCGAGGCTCTCCTTCCCCGCATCACTTCCAGGTCTCATTCCGGCGAGGCTTGAGGTTCCTTGCGTTTCCTTCTCTGCGTCCCCCATAGCCAAGGGAAACCCTAGGTAACCTTCCCTGCGTTTCTTGTTTCTCCAGTTCTGCACATCTGTGTTTTTTTTGTGGAATGATCATTGAAAATCTTTGCCTTTCTCTTCCTTTTTTTGGGTTATTGTTATTTTCTTTGTGGAATGGTCATTGAAAATCTTTGCCCAAGGTAACCTTCCCTGTTTTTTTTTGTAGTTATTTTTTCTCTCATTTTTGCCTTGCTCTTCCAGATCTCATGTTTTTTTTCTCTTCCAGATCTCATGTCATTTTTTTCCTTTCTCTTCCAAATCTCATGCTTCTCGTGTTTTTAGTTTCCCTGCTTAACTTATTAAACTAGTATCATGTCCATTAGTCTCATGATTCTTGTGTTTTAGTGCTCAATGGTTAAAACTAGAGATGGAGTAATTGCAGCGACTTGGGAGGCAAATGAAGTATTACTTTTCTGTGACTTATGTATAGCGGAGGTAGAACTTGGAAATAGACCAACGACGCACTTGTCTAAAGAGGGTTGGAACAATGTGACTTAAATTTCAGGAACGTACAGAAAAAAATGTATGTGTGCCCACAATTAAAAAACAAATGAGATCAATTGAAAAAAGATTGGAAGCTATGGAAGGAACTCAAGCGCGGGGAGACAGGTTTAGGTTGGGATTCAACACGGAGAACAATTGATGCGTCAGACGATTGGTGGAAAGAGAGACTCGAGGTGAATGTCATATCATTACTTAAATTTTTTATTTATAAATTAATGCTAATATACAATCATTTATTTTAGGTTGTTCCCGCCGCGAAAAAGTTTCGCTATAGAGGAATTTCCCCGGAGTTGGAAGAGAAAATGTATGCTATGTTTAGTGAGATTGTCGCATCTGGTGATCATGCATGGGCTCCCAACTCAAGGACAGACCCATCTAGTCCTGATAATTTAATGTCTGAGCATGACGATGAAATGGTAGAGATTCTGAGTACGCCGATTAGCATGAGTGAAGACCCAAGGGATAATTTAAGGAGCTATGAAAGCGGGGGGTGCTCCCAAGGAACAAAGAGGAGAAGGTTTGAGAAGGGCAAACAAAGTGGAAATAAAAAAAATCGATATCGGTGGAGTTATAACATTGATCAGCTGGTTGAATCAACCATCAGAGTTGGAGAGAGTCTATCGCAGCCCCCTAAAATGCTTGTCCCTACGTATACTATACATGAAGCAATTGAGGAGTTGGAGAAATATCAGGACATTTGTTTCGATCCAGTGCTCTACGACTTTGCCACCATTTTATTACTAGACAATAAGAATGGAGAGTTGTTTCTGAGCTTACCTCATCATTGCGTAGTGTTATAGAACGTACGTTTGGCGTGTGAAAGAAGAAATGATGAATCCTTCGCGATATGTCATCATATAGCTTTAAAAAACAGCGAAATATTGTGATCTCTACGATGACACTGCATAATTTTATACGAAGACATCATTCACGTGTAGATAAGGATTTCTACCGATGTGACAATGATGAGACTTTTGTCTACCCTCAGGCAAATATGATTCGACAAGGAGTACGAATGACAAACAACACAAGGATGGAGGACAATGAGATTATTAGGGGTGCAAGAAGCCAATTGAGTCAAAAGGCTGCACTGCGTGACTCCATTGCCGAACAACTATATGAGGCTTTCGGACATTAACCTCGAATATGTTATTTTTTTATGTTGCAAATTAGTTTGAATATTTTGGAATGAAACACAAGACTCAATATTAAATGTTCTATTATATCCAATGAATATTTTTAAATATATCATTTTAAACAGCCATCGGAAAGGTAGTTTGCCAAACAGATAAATTGTTTTACAGTTTTGAAACTGACTGCAAACGGAGATTACCCAAACAATTCTCAGTTCTAAAAATACAGTTTTAAAAATGCAGTTTTAAACTCTCAATTTTATACTGCTCTCTTTTAAACCGGCACGTGTTTCCAAACAAAGCCTAAAAGTCCGATTCTAACTACGTCAACTACCCATGTTATTACCGACAATTAATGCGGTTCCCATCCCTGAAAGAGTGGGACCCGCTGAGCAGAAAAGTAGCAGTTATCAAGACAGAAATAACCCCCCGTCGTCCTTGTTCCCACTTTCAACCTCCATCCGCTCCCGCTCTCAAACAAAAAACTGGCTAACTAGCCGTTACCCCTCTCCTTAAATTACCTCCCAATCCCGGATATATAAGCTTCTCTGCCATCTCTCTCTCTCTCTCTCTCTCTGTCCCTCAAACATCCTTTCCTCGGCTCAAAAGGCTTGAGAAAAGGCCGTTTCAGATTAAACTTGGTAGATCTCACATGGAAGTGCCTCAACTTCTTGCCCTAGACCTAAGAAAAGAGAAATGGAAGAACAAATCCCCTTTCTTATTCTACTCTCTCTGCTTCCTTCTCTTCTCCTCCATGGCCCTGTCAACAAGCTCACGGCAACGGGACGAAATAGTCATTGCCGAGGAAGACTATCAGGGACTGCAGGCCTTCAAGCATGCGCTTATAGATCAATGGGGCTTCCTCAGAAGCTGGAACGACACCGGCCTTGGGGCCTGCTCGGGCACCTGGCTCGGGGTCAAGTGTGTTAAGGGAAAGGTCATTTCCATTCAGCTCCCTTGGAGGGGGCTATCCGGCCACATCACGGAGAAGATCGGCCAGCTCACTGCGCTCCGCAAGCTCAGCCTCCACGACAACTCAATTGGCGGCCAGATTCCCTCGGCAATGGGCTTTCTTTCGGATCTCCGGGGCCTCATTCTATTCAACAACCGCTTCTCGGGCGAGATTCCGTGGTCTGTTGGTAACTTACTCAGGCTCCAAACTTTAGACCTTAGCAATAATTTTTTCTCTGGTAAGATTCCTGAAACTATTTCCAGCTCTTCGAAGCTTTATAGGCTTAATCTGAGCTATAACAATTTCTCCGGCGAGATTCCGGTGGGTATTGCTAGGTCCCCTGTTCTCACTTTCTTTTCTCTGCGACACAATGCTCTCTCTGGTCCAATTCCTGATGCCACTGCTTATCAGCTGCGGTATTTTAATCTTGATGAAAATCATCTTTCTGGATTCATTCCCACATCATTGGGAAAACAGAGAGAGCTCAGAGAGATCACTCTCAGTAATAATCAGCTCAATGGAAGCATACCTGAAGAAATCGGCTCGCTTTTGATGCTAGAAACATTCGACATCTCCCACAACTCTATTAGAGGAAGCTTTCCACCTGCGCTCTGCAATCTTTCTTCTTTGATCAGGTTAAACCTTGCGGGTAATCTGATTGGTGATAGGCTTCCCGAGTCAATTGATAATCTTGGAAATCTCTCCATTCTGTCGATAAAAACGAATGAGTTCAATGGAGAGATTCCGGCAACACTGGGAAACATTTCAAGCCTCACCGAGCTAGATTTGTCCGATAATAACTTCACTGGTGAAATCCCTGCATCACTCTCGAGCCTCTCAAAGATGACATTTTTAAATGTTTCTGATAATAAACTTTCAGGCAGAGTCCCTGCTCTGCTATCTGAAAGATTTAATTCCAGTTCTTTCATGGGAAACATTCAGCTCTGTGGCTACATCTCTTCAACTCTTTGCCCCGCTTCTCCCCCTGCTAACCTCCCATATCCCCCGTCTTCGCTGCCGGATGCTAACCTTCCTTCCCCCTCTTCTTCTCCGCCGGAGTTCCATCGTCGATTGAGCATAAGGTATATCATTCTAATCCTTGGAGGAATTATTCTTGCATTCCTTCTCCTTCTCTGCTGTGTTCTGCTTTGCTTTTTGGTCAGGAAAAGAGTTAATTCCAGAAACCAGAGCAAACTGGTGGGAGGAGCAGAGAAAGCCCGTCAGATAGCTGGAGCTGAGCCTGATTTCGAAAGAGATTATGGAGGGAAGCTGGTGCACTTCGAAGGGGCGTTCACGTTTACGGCCGATGATCTTCTGTGTGCAACGGCGGAGATTATGGGAAAGAGTGCTTATGGCACTGTGTACAAGGCGACATTGGAGGATGGAAATCAGGTTGCGGTGAAGAGGTTGAGGGAGAAGATTGTGAAAAACCAGAAAGAGTTCGAGGCTGAGGTGAATGTTCTCGGAAAGATCCGCCATTTGAATCTCTTGGCGTTGAGAGCTTACTACTTGGGGCCGAAAGGAGAGAAGCTTCTGGTTTTTGACTTCATGCCTAATGGGAGCCTCGCTGCATTTCTTCACGGTGAGTAAAATTTTTTTTTCATTTAAGTTTCACTGTTTAAGTTGGGTAGAACGTTTTTTCCCACCATCACTTCCAATGTATGCTCCATTGCCGTGATGACTGCAGCTCGAGGTCCGGACAGTCCCACAGGCTGGCCCATAAGAATGAACATCGCCATGGGCATAGCAAGGGGCTTAATGCACCTCCACGACGACAAAAGCATCGTCCACGGCAACCTTACCAGTGCCAACGTCCTCCTCGACGACGCCCACAACGCCAAGATCGTTGACTACGGCCTCTCGAAGTTGATGACCGCTGCTGCCAACTCTAACATCACGACCGCCGCCGATGCTCTCGGTTATTGTGCGCCGGAGCTCTCCAAAGTCAAGAAGGCCACCGCCAAGGCGGATGTCTATAGCCTCGGGGTCATCATGCTCGAGTTGCTCACCGGAAAGTCTCCCAGCGACACGCTTAATGGCGTTGATTTACCGCAGTGGGTAGCGTCGATGGTGGAGGAGTGGACCAACGAGATGTTTGATCTCGAGCTCAGCAGAGACGCAGCCGAGAATGCAGGTAGGGCCTAACACTTCGCTATTTTGAAATTATAAGAAATTATTATTTTAAATTCTGATTATTTATAGCAGAGCTAAATACAGGAGATGAGTTGCTGAATACGTTGAAGCTGGCGTTGCATTGTGCGGACCCTTCGCCGGAAGCAAGGCCAGAGGTCAGAGAGGTGCTCCGGAGATTGGAGGAGATCAAGCCTGAACTAGCCACGGCAGGAGTGGAAGTGGCGGAAGGTGGAGAAGCTGATGGGCGCGGTGAAAATGGTGATTAGAGAGTGGCAGTTTGTTGATGATAATGGTCTATTCCTGAATGTGTATACATAATGTTAGCGGCTTTAGATGCTTATTTGATAGGATTTAGCATTTTTAATGATGAAGAGATTACAGCTCAGACAGATTTTTTTGTTTATTTAGGTGAATAATAACAAGTTTACCTATTTATTTTAAATGTGTGTATGGTTTCACTGGCCCAGTTTGTTTGTTTTCTGGAGCAATTTTTTCTGCATGGGTAACACATGGATCTATCTACCTTGCGGGATTAATTTCAGTCGTAAGATCATCAATCTTACGGTAGACATTCAGCGCGAAAATATTTGCCGATCCACTCGTATAAAAAATCTGGCCTTATTTTCGCAAAGCACGACAATGGAAGGTCAGATTTGCAAGCGCTCGGTAGATCACAGTAGATCACGTTGCATTACCCGTACCCAAAAAATTTCCATTTTTCTGGCATGATACCTGAAAAATTAACCTTGGATATATCCAGGATGTTCAACAAGTAGTAGCATCAATGATTCACGGCTTCATGCCACTAATAGAAAATGAAATTCAAAACTTAATTAACCATTTGTACCAAAGTTTTGAAAACCGGATCGGATATCGAACTGGTGGACCAAAAATTTTAAGATTCAACCGGTTCAACCAGAGTCAAATCGTTATAATGCCAAAAAGATAAAAATGCCAAAAATAAAAAATAAAAAAAATATTATGTCAAATATTTGTATAACGTTGATTGGGTTCCCGCTAATAACCATTCGAGTCAAACCAGATCAAAACACTCAAGTAGGACAGCCCGACTGGGTGAGCCCCATGCGGGTCGCGCTCGCCTGAGGGTCCCGAAAACCGCCCCTATAAGACCAAGCGCCCGCGCACAGGACATGCGCACACAGGTTCCTTCACCGCCCGGACAGCCCGGGGGGCACGTTCGTCAATTTCAGAAGTTGGTGATCCAGCTGACTAGAACCGAGAAGCGTAATTCATCAACTCCAGATTTAGTCAGGCGCAAATTACCAGCGCACCCCTTCAAGAGAGCTATAAAAAGACGAGAGAGCTTTATGATTTTTCGGCGAGGGCATGAGACTTATATCGTTCCTTCACCCCGAATTCCCTCTGCTCGCTCTCGAGTATGTGTGAGCTCAACGCTCACGTGGACGTATAAGCAGACGCGGGAGAAGACTTGGAAAAACACACTCATGGACACCCTCGTCAAAGCACAGTGGACTTAGTCATTTTCCTCATTTTTCTGCATTTAAAGCTTTGTTAACGGAGAGGTGACCTGTCACCCTCCAAGGAACTCAAACACTTGTAACCTCAAGAAATATAGTGGACTTTGGTCCGTCACCGTACCGGCCACATGTTTTTTACCCTTTCCAGGTTTTCCACGCTAAAACGCCTCGTGTCATTGCTACTTGGACTATTTTTGACTGATTGTGCGCCCGGTCCAACTTGGAGCTAAGACGCTCCGATTCTCCAGACCGGGGGAAAACCTGGCGACCCGCAATAGTTTGGTGCCGTCTATGAGAAAGTGTTCCCAACTCTGCAGCAAAATTTTGAGGACCTTGCTTGCCCGCGCAAGCATCCCCAATCGACAGCAATGATAAAAGAAGGCACACTCGCCGCGTACTAGGCAACTTGAATGGAACCCGACAATCAAGCCTCCAGCAACTCACCTGCTCGTGGCACGTCGCGCATCGAGGAGATAGTTGCCACACTAGCCTCTTTAGTGGAGGAACGGATCAGATGGAGGAACTCCATGCGCTCGCCTTACTAAATGACTTAGGAGCTTCTCAGGCCCCTGAAGTTGTTCTGAAAACAACGACCCAAACATCAATCTCGTTAAGCCGAAGCTCACTCAAAGGAGTTGACCGTACCACTACCCCGCTGAGAGCACGCTGGCTAGGGGGAACATAATAATACAAAAATCGCTTACAATGGAGCAACTCCTTGACAGGGAACAAGAAATCAAAAGAGAAAGAAGACAAACTCACAGCCCCTGCCCAAAGAAAAGAAGTAGGAACCACGACAACACCCTGCAGGCTAAGGGCAAGAGAAGCGTTTCACTCCTCTCAATGCTTCTCGCACAAAAGTTCTACAAGTCATTCACAATCATCCTTCACTTCAGAGGCCCAGGAACCTACCCCCGGATCTTTTGAGAAATGGGAAGATCTAGGATAGGCGGCCAACCTCCTGGAGAGAGCGATGTGCATGGACCGGTTGAGTAGGGATGCAGCTCCGTGGACTGCTCGTCGGGCCTGATAGGTGGTGGTATCAAACCCTTCTCAAAGGAACCGTACGTGCGACTATCGCGTCATACGGCTCCGTCCAGAAATCTGGAACTTCCTTTCCTTTGACCAATAGGTCCTCGAACCCGAGGAGAGCGATAGCGAAGGCAAGAGTTTCTTTTCCGAGAAAAGAAATCGCTAGCTTGATTTTCGAATCAAAGAAAGGTATCTAAATATGATCGCTACGCGACCCTATCTCAATATGCGAGCTTATCTAAGAAAGAAGGAGGTGAGCTTCTCTAAAGAGGCGAACACTTACCTTTCTCGTATATAGAATATCTCAAATGTTTTGAATCAAAAAACCCGTCTTCAATAATTAGTTCATCCAATTTTCCAAATTGGAACATGTTATTAAGGAACAAAACTCTCATTTTTCTCAAAATGGAAGGGAGATCAATCTCAATTTATCATTACCACCGAAGCCATGGATATGGCATTGAGGGTTGCAGGCGCCTAAAGGAGGAAATCAAACGCTTCGTGCACGTTGGCCTCCTTGAGAAGTTTTGAAGGAAAAGGATGGGACAGAAGGCCCCCGACCGATTCCTTTGGAGGGCAAGAATACGTGGAAATTTCCGCCAAATCTCAACCAACGACGGCTAAATCAACATCGCCAGAGGTGCAAGAATCTTTAAAAGATCATCAACACATTAACGATATCATTAGAGATCCCCCTGTAAGGGTGGGCATGATATTGATTAACAAAGATGTCCCTGCCAATGTGTTGTGAATATTGCCATCAATATTCCCTTGATTTGAAGAGACATCACTCACAATGCTAAGTACATATTGTATTTGATAAACCCTACTTTGCATCAGAAATGTGGAGGGTTAAGATATTCCAAACAATGGAGTAAGTTTAGAGGTTTGCTGACAAAACCGCTGAGAAGGAGTCATTGTCTCAGCTAAACCGCAGAGACAGGACCAAGAGCCGCTGAGAAGTGATCTGCCTCTACTGAGCTACAGATAGACAGAATCCGCTGAGAAGAGAAAATGTCTCAGCGGATCTGCTGAGACAGATACAGTTCAACCGCTGAGACAGAAAACAGTCTCAGCCCAACCGTTGAGACAGATTCAAATATGAATACATTAGTGGCGCGATCTGTTTTTGGCGCAAGTAGGAGAAAAGCAAAATACACTTTTGTCAGATGTCCATGCTGTGTCAGGGGCTCTAATAGTCGTTGAAAAGTAAGGAGGAGATATTAAAGAAGATGCTAGGTCTAAAGGAAGAGCATTGCTCCATTGCAAGCAGTATTGTGTGCTACCGGGCCGATCTTCTTTAAGCTTATTGAAAGGGCAATCTCTCTAGCTTAAGCTGAACTTGGCTGGGAGATAAGTTGTTCTTCCTGAATCATTCAAGAAGAACAAGTAGATCTTCAACTTTGCTGAATGAGAAGATCAAGGAGAAACAAGGCCTGCAGCTGTGTTTCACAGTCCTATTTCAAGACAACAGAAGACAAGATCTGAAGGTTAACTTATTACAGTCTTTTGTTGTATCATTAATACTCTATTTATCTGTAAGGCCTTTGTGCCAGCGCTGTATGGCTGCTTAGCCTGAGTGTAGAGCTATACTCCCAGCTTGAGTGTAGGATCTTTATGAAGATCTGAGGTAGGACTTCTTGATAGGTCTGAGGTAGGAAATCAAGAGATTTTCGAGTTGTAGGAGTTGGAGAACTCTGAGCTTGTAGGGATTTTGAGCCTGAGGTAAGGTTTGGAGGAAACCTGAGAGATTTTGAGGAATCTGAGTTGTAAGCTCTTGAAGCTGAGTTGGAGGTGTTGGCCCTGTCTAACTCATTGTTAGAAGGGTGAAGGGAGAAAGAGGACTACTCAAGATACTCTGTCTTGAGGAACCTCTATATATGCTTGTGTACTTTCTGCTTGTTTGCTTATAATCTTTAAACTCACTAAAAATAGCTAGGCTGAAAAAGAAACAAAGAAAGTGACCTATTCACCCCCCTCTAAGTGATCTAGACTACTACCAATAAAATATCAAGTGGTATTAGATGGAGGTTTGTCAAAAAGGGCATTACTATCTGACCAGATCCTATAAAGGAGTAGTCATATCTGAATCCAATGGCTTCCACTGGATTGCAGAAGGAGATATGATCTATGAAGTTGCCCATATGCAACAAAGAAAACTTTGGCATATGGAAGCAAAGGGTAAGGCTGTTCATGGAAGCCTCAAACCCTAGGATCTACATTACTGTGAAGCAGGGTCCTTTCAGTTTTCAAACAGCCTTCACCATAGATCTAACTAGGAGAGTGGCCAAGCCTTTTGCTGACTTGACCAAGGATGAACTTGCACTATTCACAATGGATAAAAGAGCCCATAATATTATTGTGAATGCAATTGATGATTCCACTTTCCAGAACTTGGTTCACTGTACAACAGCCAAGAAGATGTGGGATACACTTGTGGTGTATATGGAAGGGACAGCTGAAGTAAGGGATGACAGGAAATCCCTCCTTAATCAAGAATATGAGGCTTTCAGGCAGCTCAGCCAGGAAAGCATATCCATATGCTATAAAAGGTTCTTTAGAATAGCCAATGAACTGAGGACCTATAAAAGGGTATTTAGTGACTATGAGCTAAATGACAAGTTCCTAAGATCTCTAACTAGAGACTGGGACACAAAGATATGTGCCATCAGGGAAGTGGCTAAGCTGGGCGAAACACCTACCCAGACATTATTTGGGAAGCTGCTCTTTTATGAGATGCAGATGTCTGCAAGGAAGGAGGAGGACACATCCTCCAGGCCTCATGCAAGGGAAAGGACAGTGGCCCTCAAGGCTGAGGGATCCAAGAAGAGCAAGGCAAGGATGCCTACTCCTCCAAGGAAGGAAGCTGACTTAGAAAATTCTGAGTCCAGCCCATCTGAAATCAGCTCTTCTGATGAGGATTTTGCTGCCTTCTCAAGGCATTTCAAGAAAATGATGAGGAAGCAGTGGAAGAGCAAGCATTCCTCCTCACATTCTAGGAAGGATCTCATCAGATCAGGCAAGCAGCACTCCAAGGGTGATAGGTATGACCCTAAACAAGTTAAACATATTTCATCTAATGTTATATGCTACTGCTGCAGCAAGCTGGACATGTCATTGCTGACTGTCCAGCCAAAAGAAAGGAAAAAGGTGATAAGAAACATCATCACCAAAAAGAAAGGAAAGGTGAAAAATCTTTCCTAGCAAAGAAGGGGAAGAGCTAGAGTGAGTCTGAGTCCTCAACCTCAGATTCAGATGAAGAGGAGAAAGCCTACATTAGGCTATTTGTTGCAGAAGAGGATGAATACTTTCTTACTGCAAGGATTGAAATTAGGGCCCCTATGTCACATTCAAAAAGTGACATAGAGGAGGATGAAGACATCCAAGAAGACCATGGGCTGATGGCTCTAACAGAAGATGAGGACAGTCAAAATAATTCAGACAATGAGCAGGTACTAATCCACTGCATTTCTTTTTTCTGATTATGAGACAAGCCCAGAATCTGAAGCACCTTCATCTATTGGTGGAAGTGACTCAGAATCGGCGGAAGATGTCAATCAATTGATTGACAAGTATGGTGCTCTCTTGGATGCTCTGAAAAAGAGCAAAAAGTTGGCCAAGAGGCAAGCCTAAGAAATTGCTTCCCTTAAGTTGGCTGAGAAAGAGTGCACTGAGTCACCTACCCTGGTGGCTCAGATGTGTAGAGAGAGAGATAAGCCAACTCAAGGGGATAACAGTTGTTCAATTGAGCACCATATCCCAAAAGAACAAGGTCATTAAGGACCTTGAGGAGATGCTTCTAAAAAAAAGAGCCTAGTGGCTCAATTCTCCAAACCCAAATCAGTGCTTCCAATTATTGACACCTTTTCTTCTCAAACCAATAGAAGAGTACTAGGGTTCAATAAAATGGAAGTGGGAGAAGGGAGTGGAGAAAAGAGCAAGGCTAAGCCTCATACAACCATTCAAAAGGTGTTACTTCCCTCTAACAGGTATGACCATGACATCATGTATGGTCACTGGAAGAATGGAAGCTCTCATAGGAAGGAAAACACTCCCTCCCATAATAGAAGAAAGGGCATGGGGATGAGTGCTATGAAGGCTCCCCATAAAGAAATTCAAGTGGCCCAACCTGAACCATTTTTTTTGGTACTTCAACTCCATCATTCAAGAGTAAGGAAGCAAGCTCTTCCAAGTTCATTCCAGCAAAGAACATGACTGCTCTCAAACCTGTAGACAGACCTGACAGCTCAATGTCTGATGCCATCCAATCTTGCCTAGCTTCCAAGCCAAGGCAAGCTGATGTCATTAAGACAAAGGCTGCTAAGACTGTCCACAGATTAACATTCAGCCAGATCATTGCTGAAAGGAACAAGAAGAATGCTGATGTCACTCCTCCTGAACACAAGCATATTAATGCTCTTTCCTCAAGAATGTTCAAAAGATGAGATACAACATTCATGAATGTTGGTACTGTAGTAAGGTGGGGTACTTTGCCATAGATTGTTGGCACAATCCCAATGTGCAAAGTCCAAAGAAGATTCTTCCTCCAAAGGGTGCAACATGTGTGACATCATCTTTTCATGCTAACAAGCAACCTATGACCCAAATTAATTGGGCTCCTAAGGGTAATTAAATTCCTTCTTGCAGTATAGTTCAAGTACCAGTCTTGGGAAAATATGGTACTTGGACAGTGGGTGCTCAAGGCACATGACAGGTACCAGAAGTCTTCTACAGGACTACATAGCTGTGAAGAATGACCTAAAGTCATATTTGGGGGATCTGAAAAGGGAGTCACCAAAGGATATGGTACAATTTCCAATGGCATAGTCTCAATCACAAGGGTAGCTTATGATGAAGGGTTGCAACACAACCTTGTAAGCATAAGTCAACTGTGTGATCTAGGCTATGTCATTGAATTCCACAATGACCAGTGCTTGATCAAAATGTCAAATGACTTAGAGACCATTCTCTCAGGCACTAGGAGTGGGAATTGTTGGATCGGCAGGCGCCCTTAGAGGGGGGGGGGTGAATAAGGGTTGTAAAACCTTTTCTTATATTTTGAATATCTTGAAAAAATAAGAGATTAAGATGGTGAGAAATCAAACAAACTAAGTAAAATAAAATAGAGACATGTTTTATTAATATGAAATCTGGGTTTACAAAAATTGATATCTATAACGCTAGAAATCGGTGGAGAATAATAATAAACTCTTTTTGTTTTCTATCCCGACTCGTATCCCCACGAACCGGTGGACCTAGCCTATCCTTCCCCGGATTCGGCCTCAGGTCGCTCTAGCCAATCCTACCCCGGATATGGCCTTGAGCACCCCCTAGACCTAACTTAGATCTAGTGGCCAACATGAGGCGAATTTCTACCCTAAGTCCTACCCAGACATAGTCGCCAACACGAGGCAAATTCTCTAACGGTCTACAAAAATATGAAATGATAATAATAAAAACTCCCTCTTGAAGAACTTCTGAAGTTGGAGACGAAGATCCGATGTAGAATAAGCGTTGTTGAAGAGGACGTCGTTTGGATCCGACGTGAAGAAGTCCTCCTTCAGAAATTTGCAAAGCTTTGGTGGGAGATCAACTTTCGGACAAATCAGGCTCTGGAATTCTAGCACTCAACCTCTCTCTCTGATGGTCATCCAAAACGAGAGAAGATGGGTCCAATTTATAGCCTTAGCGCTAGCTCCTGCGCTACCGCTATCGCTACCACCGGCGCTATCCCATATTAGGACATATTCTGCGCTGGAGAATCTTTAATCCGAGGAAACATTTTCCTATTGCCTTCTGTGCTCCGCGCTACCGCCTGCGCTATCCGCTAGCGCCTTCTAAATGTGTTCCCAGAATTGCGCTAAACATCACTAGCACCGGGCGCTAGGTGCTACCACCGACGCTAGTGGGCATTTTGGAATTATTGGCTCAATTTTGGGGGCAACCTTCTTATGTTATCCTTGAGTCATATGGACTTTGTTTCTTGCACACTTAAACACACAAGATCAAATACACATAGGATTTGTTATTCTCAAACCTAGGAGATGCGAAAGACCATGCTCCAACAAACTCCCCCTTTTGATAATAACAAATCTATTAATGATAAATCAGAGCATTAATATATAAGCATGATGAAACCTACATGTGTGTGTATGAGAGTGATGACTTAGGATAATTATTGATTTTAGTATTTATAATTGCTCCCCCTAAATAGATGCTCCCCCTAAGTGAATGCTCCCTTAATATGTAAGCTATCATCTTAATTAATCATGATAGTTTTTCATTTTGATAGCGGATTTTATTTATCATGTTAGTTCTCCCCTTTTGTTATTAGCAAAAGTGGGTAAGGAAGCAAAACACATAAAAGTTTTGATAATAAGATAAATGCATGATCGAACTTTGAGAGAGAAGGAAATGATAAGGAGTTTTAGAAAAATTTTCTAGAAATAAATCAGAATTTTTAGCATAAGTATGTTCATAGAAATAAAACGGAGTTTTTAGCTTTTAAAAAGAATAATATAACATTTACCATGCAAGTCTACCATTTGGGAAAAAAATTTGAGTTGGAAAACTTGAGATAAGAATGAAAAGAACACAAGGTAAACGTAATGTTGCGGAAGACTTATATAAATACAACAAACATCTTTGTGCAAGGCATGATGATTCATAAAAAGAAATATGAGTGAAGGTCCAAAAATGAAAAAGATGTTTTTGTAAATCATTTTTCTTTGAAACTCTTTAAAGATTATCATGAAGTAACCAAGCATGAAAGAGATGTATTAAAAAAAGAGACAACTACAATGTTATTCCAATTCATATACTCAAAACATACCAAACATTGTAGAGAGCAAGCTAGGTTATCTAGTGCATTTAAAAATAAAAAGTATTATAGAATTAGCATTAGAATCCAATACTCATGAGAAGAAGTGTTATGGAAGATAATGATGTGCACATAAGTGTATTTTGAAAAGAGTAAACAAATGTTATAATTACAAGACATATGCAGAGTAAAGTGCACAATAAAATACAAATAAGATTACTTCCACACATTTTTTATGCACAAAAAAATGTACAACTACCAAGATGCTTTGCACACACAATGCTCATTAAGACTTATCAGGGTGCAAAGTAGTGCTTGGGGGATCACACAATTTTATTTTTCAATATCGATTTTGTTTTTGATTTGGTGTACTTAAGAATAAGTGGTGTAAAAAAATGAAAGGTTTGCATAAGACACCTCACTAATCTTTCCAAGGTGCTCAACCTCACAACGCTTATTAAGGCTTATTAGGAGGTTCAAGTAGTGCTTGATGGAGGTAACTTTGTCAATTTATTTCATGATTTTTTGTTTTGTACAAAGTTCTCCGATTACACTTGCTTTGCAAACCAATTAAATTTTGAAAGTACAACCACTTTTCTTTATATGTAATAGTGCAAATAAATGTAGTGTAGGTAAAATACTTGTGCAAATTTAATTTATTGTACAATTACAATACACTAGCAAGCATCTATAGATTAAAAAACACATGTAGACTTAGCCAAAAACTGAGTGAAGAAATATCATTATCAACCATAAAATATTTACTCATACTTAGAGGCATGCTAAGCATGGTTTTACACTACTTTTATAATATAATTGATGCACATATTAATAGATATATCAAAGTATGATAAGAACAATGCTCAAAGTAGTTTGACAAGATAAATTGTAACATTGTAGAAGTTCTAAATGATAGATTAAATTATGCTTGATTTTCACAATAAAGTCCCTACAATTTTTTTGATAATTTTTTATGTTATATATTTTTGTATTTGATTTTTTCATTTAGAAATAGAATTTAAACAAATGAACAAAGAACAAGGAGCAAAAGAAATATTTTTTGTAATTTTACTTTTGCATTTTTTTTATTTTTCAAAAATCAATTCAAAACAGAACTGCAAAACTATGTAGTACATATAATAGAGCATAATTTTAGGTATTTTATAAAATTCTAAAAATACATAAAAACAGATCCAAGCGATACCGCTCGTGCTAACGATAGCGCTGGCGGTAGCGCTGCTTTATTTAAATCTCCTTTTCACTTGTCATTTTGGCCATTGCATCTCAAGATCTCCCGAAAAACCCTAGAAGATAATGCAACCCACGTATAGATCTAAGGTAAAACTTCATCATTTCTTATGATTTTTATTTTAAACTTTGATTTTGATGTTAAAGATGAAGATTTATGAACTCATTTAAGAAAAACTTTTGATTTTGATGATGGATCTAGAAGAAGGTTAGATCAACAAGAGGATCTTCATTATTTTTATAATTTTTGTTTTTCATCTTAAATTTTTATGATGATTTCTAATTTTAATTTTAGCTTAGATTATGTGGGATTTTTGGATCTAGCAATTTGAGAAAGTTAGGATTTGGAAATATTTTATAGTAGATAGATCTTACTATATCAGAGGACTAGCGTCGACGCTACTGCAGACGCTAGCGCTGGTGCTAGTGATTTTTGCTTAATTTTAATTTCTCTAATAATGTGGCAGATGGATCCTGGATCAAAGGGGAAGAAACAAGTAGGACTAGTCGTGGAGACAACCATAATGGGTGTCCCATATTTCGTGGAGTTTGCCATGCCAAGACACCACCACATCATGCAGCTGTTCGCAACCTCCGAAGTGTTGAATGTGTTTCTTTCCGAGGGGTTTTCTTCAGAGTTAGTACGAGAGTTTTATATGCACTTGGAAGACCCATCGCAGACTGATCTGGATGGAGGAGTGCGGTCTCAGGTGTAGGGACAAGTGGTTACTATTACCCATGAAAACCTGAGGGCGATGTTTGGATTGACGGAGCATCCAAATCAGTTGGAGATAGTTGAGAAGTTTAGGGTTGATAGGGATTGGACTCAGGTGAATTTGGTGCTACATAATAGGGCATGCAATAGTGTGATCACCTCTCTGTCGACACTTACAGTAGACGCCCTAGTAGATCAGGATGTATTACGTCACACTATTATGATGAAGTTAGGTGATACAGCAAAGGTCACATCACAACTCAACTATGTCTCCTATTTCATTTTGAAGGAGGAGAAATTTGACGTGGCTGACTTGTTACTCTCATTGATTCGTTACTCATACAAGTTGCAGCAACCTTCCCGCCAGAGATATAATTACTTGCCCCTTGGTGGCATCGTAGAAAGGGTCATTCTAACGATGTACCCTTCTATTGAGATTGGTTTTTATCTTATGGATTGCTTTTCTCCTATCTATGGTACCTCACACTTACGAGCTACATCCCTCCCGGATGAGCCATCAACGTCTACTTGACCACCACTCCGACGAGGAGCGTCAGCCTGAGAGACACACGATGGTTCATTTGATCAATTTCGAGATGATATGGGAGAACGGATGACACAGGTGGAGGAGGATATATCGGAGGTAAAGAAGGATGTGTCCGACATGAAGAAGATGTTGAAATTTATGATCAAGGAATTAAAGCTGAAACCATCATCACCAGAAAGAAGGGAATGGGATATCCCTGCAGAGGATCCGCCAAGACATTCTGTTCGGCGAACTCGCAGATGGCGGTCACCAAGTCCAAGTGTGGAAGAGGTAGATGAGGCAGAGTAGTATAATAGGAAGGACCTGAGGGTAACTAAGTTTTCAGTTTTGTAATAATACAGGAATTTGAACACATGTTCTTGGATACTGTCTGCTAGCGCTATCTGTTATATTTACTTTTGTTGTTATTGGATGTTTGGCTATCTTTATCTGGTCCTTTTTTGGTAGTTTTTGAAGGTTTTGTTTTACATTTTATTTATAAATTTGAAGTCATATGAAGTGGAGATGTTTAAGCAAATTTGAAATCATGTGAAGTAGTATGTGTTTGAAATCATATGACTTGAGATTTTAATATCACATAGAAAATTTTGAATTCAATTTATGATATATATATATACAATGAGTTTTGGAAGAATAGATTGGTCATTAGAAATAAAGGGTATGACTTTAAATTTGATAATTTGATTTATAATTCTTTAAGTGATAAAGTCTTGTGTCTATATGATGACCATACCATGATAGCAAAAAAAAAAAAGAAAACAAAACAAATAAATTAAGGCATATCATGAAATAGAAATTTGTATATTTTATTTTGAAAATATTCTACTTCATGCATTTGGTGATACCTAATGAATAAGAGATTTAGGTATCCAAAGGGAACCAAGTGTGGTGGTTCCTTTGGGTACCCAAATATAACGTTTAGGTTTGTGAGTAGATATTGATGAATGGGTCCATTCATGTGAAGTTAAAGTTTCAGTTTTAATTTTGGGCCTCCATTCAAACCTTGGTTTCTTATGCATCAAATTTCCATTGTGATAATCTTTATATTGAAGATTATAATTGTAATGATTATTGAAGGTATTATTTATAGGAAATTTGTGTAATGTTACTTTTAAGTTAGGAGAAACATGATTTGGTAAATAATGGTGATTTTGACTTTGATTTACAAATACATTGTGTTTCTTCTTTCCATTATTTGGCTTAGTTAAGATATTCATATTCAACATGTTTTTAGATATTTCTTGATATTGTGAAATTTTATTTATAATTTTCATAAGCAAGTTGATTTTTGATTTTAATTCATCATTCTTGATCTTTAGATTATGCCTAGCTTTATTATAAGCTATTGTGCTATTTTTAAGAGTGGAAATAATATAGTCAATATGATTTTGATAGTCATTTCTAAATTCCTCAAATATTTCGTCCATCTCCTTGATTTCAATTTTATAATTTTGGCACGTAACACAATCATTTCTTAACGATGAATTTTCTAAAGATAATTTTTCATTATGTTCTTTTACAAAAATAAATTCTTTTTCAAGCTCCGTAAATTTTTCTTTAATATAATTACACTCAAAATAAGGTTTTGATTTTCAATTGAAGTGACATGGGTAAAGCTAGATAAATTAGAATTTGATTCTACTTTAACTTTTGCTTTTAAATCTTTATTCTCTAAGTGCAATTAGCAATTCGCATTTTTTAATTTCTTAATTTTGCGCTTTGTAATTTGTAGCAATTGTAAAGTAGAAATAGAGTTGCAAACAATAAGCGGATTTGATTTCCTTACAGTACTTTTAGATGATGTGAGATTTGAGCATGAATTTTCTTTGTTATATTCATCTATTTGGTATTCCTCTTCTAAAGAAAGGATTTCTTCTTTTTCACTTGATGTGCACTCCCTTGATCCATCATGAGAGGAGCTTTCTTGATCATTTGTGCAATCCTGTATGTTCTCCACTTCTTGTATTTGTTTCATACCCGTAGATGGAGAATCATACATTTCTTCAAGAAAATTCCAAACTTTATATGCACTAGAAAAACAATATATTAATTTGAAAACTTCATTTGATAAACCACAAAATAAATAGTGTTTGGCTTTTGCATTTAGATGACGTTCCTTTTTATTTGATTCATCCGTTGGTCTAACTATTGCTAAATTCCATGCTTCGATATCTATAGTTTTAATAAAATTTTCAATTAAAACTTTCCGTCCTCTATAATTTGTCCCTTTAAATAAAGGTGGTGCTAGTGATTTTACTTCTTCATAAAACTTTACCCCACTAATAGAAGCGAGATCATGAGACGCCATTATTCCCGGTTGTTAAGCCCATTGGAATAAAACCTGCTCTGATACCACTTGTTGGATCGGCAGGCGCCCTTAGAGGGGGGGGGGGGGGGGGGGGTGAATAAGGGTTTTAAAACTTTTTCTTATATTTTGAATATCTTGTAATAATAAGAGATTAAGATGGTGAGAAATCAAACAAACTAAGTAAAATAAAATAGAGACATGTTTTATTAATATGAAATCTGGGTTTACCAAAATTAATTTCTATAACGCTAGAAATCGGTGGCGAATAATAATAAACTATTTTTGTTTTCTATCCCGACTCGCATCCCCACGAACCGGTGGCCCTAGCCTATCCTTCCCCGGATTCGGTCTCAGGCCGCTCTAGCCAATCCTACCCTGGATATGGCCTTTAGCACCCCCTAGACCTAACCTAGATTTAGTCACCAATACGAGGCGAATTTCTGCCCTAAGTCCTACCCAGACCTAGTCGCCAACACTAGGCGAATTCTCTAACGGTTTACAAAAAATATGAAATGATAATAATAAAAACTCCCTCTTAAGGAACTTCTAAAGTTGGAGACGAAGATCCGCTGTAGAATAAGCGTTGTTGAAGTGGACGTCGCTTGGATCCGCCGTGAAGAAGTCCTCCTTCAGAAATTCGCAGAGCTTTGGTGGGAGATCAACTTTCGGCCAAATCAGGCTCTAAAATTCTAGCACTCAACCTCTCTCTCTGATGGTCATCCAAAACGAGAGAAGTGGGGTCCAATTTATAGCCTTAACGCTAGCGCCTGCGCTACCGCCGGCGCTATCCCATATTAGGACATATTCTGCGCGGGAGAATCTTCAATCCGAGGAAACATTTTTGTCTTGCCTTTTGTGCTCTCCGCTACCGCCTGCGCTATCTGCTACCGCCTGCGCTATCTGCTACCGCCTGCGCTATCCGCTACCGCCTGGCGCTAGCGCCTTCTAAATGTGCTCCCGAAATTGCGCTAAACATCGCTAGCGCCGGGTGCTAGTGGGCATTTTGGAACTATTGGCTCAATTTTGGGGGCAACCTTCTTATGTTATCCTTGAGTCATATCGACTTTGTTTCCTACACACTTAAACACAAAAGATCAAATATACATAAGATTTGTTATTCTCAAACCTAGGAGATGCAAATGACCATGTTCCAACAAAAATGTATATTGCTTAGATTTTATTTGCTATAATTTCCTATCTCCTGTGTGTCTTGTAGCTAATGAAAGTGAGTCTCTTTGTGTTCAATGGCACAAGAGACTTGCCCACATTAACTACAAGACAATGTATAGACTATTTTCTAAAAACCTTGTTAGGAATAGTTCAAACCTAAATTGTATTAAAAGTGGTCCCTGTCATGCTTGCCAAATGGGTAAGCAAATTAGGGCCACTTTCAAAAGTATTGGCTCCAAAGACACTGGAAGATATCAATATATATTACACATGGACTTGTTTGGTCCTTTGTCAATTCAGAGCCTAGGTGGGAAGTTGTATACCTTGGTGATTGTTGATGATCACTCAAAGTATACATGGGCATTCTTAAAGAAGAAATCTGATACCTTAAATGCCTTTATAAATCATGTCAAGGCCATTCAGAATGATCTACAATGTACTGTGGTCAGGACTAGGATTGACCATGGCACATAATTTCAATCTGAGGCTATGACATAGTTTTGTCAAGAATTTGGTATCACCCAAGAGTTATCCTCGCCAAGGACTCCATAACAAAATGTGTGGCTGAGAGGAGGAATAGGACCTTGATAGAAGCTGGGAGAACATTGCTTAGTGACTCCTCACTCCGAGAATATTTTTGGGCTGAGGTAGTCAATACTGTCTGTTATGTTCTCAATAGAGCTTTCATCAATAAGGTCCTTGGAATTACCCCATATGAGATTCTGAAAGGCAAACAACCAACAATATCATACTTTAGAATCTTTGGTTGCAAATGCTATATTTTAAACAATGGAAAATCTCATTTGACAAAGTTTGCGAAAAATGCAATGCGTGGGTTCTTGTAGGCAATAGCTCACATGGTAGAGCTTATAGAGTATACAATAAGAAAACTCATGTTGTAAAAGAGTCTATTCATGTAGTGTTTGATGAGACCAGCCTACTCTATAAGGGTAGGTCTAGTTCTTCTATTTTGACAGGAAGTGAACAGAAATTGAAAGAGATGTCTATCCAAGACATTCACAGCAGCAACAAAGCTTATATAGATGTTATTATTCCTGAAGATGAAGAAGTGCAGGCTGCTGAAGATCCTGCTTGTTGGGGAAATGATTTCTCTTAACCCCTAGAAATAAGTTGAATATGAATTCTAAGAAAGAAAAACAAGGTTAAGTAAATATGCGTCGAATACTATTCGACGCAACGTCGAATACTATTCGACGCAACGTCGAAATGAAGTCGACGTTTCCTTCAGATTGAGTCGAAGTAACTTTAGGAAGATTTCGACGTATGTGTTGTCGACACTACTCTGATTTCTAGTCGACGCATATGGAGAAGTCGACGCACCTTAGTCGACGCACCTTCCTTATTCTCCTCTCGACGTCCAGCCAAGAAGAACTCGACGTTTACGTCGAATGGTAATCGACGCACGTCGATTTATATGACAGATTTAAATATGTGCCAGATCTCTTTCCTTCTTTCAGTAGATCTGATTTGTATGGAATAAATGTCAATATTTTATAGCCGTTCTGAATCATTCTTTCCTTATATCTGATTCTTGGCTAATTTGATTAAACTTATTTGGACATTATTTGAAATCAGAATTAGTTCTTTCCTTCTATAGAAATAAATATTATGGAAACATTTTTATCTTTCTATTTCTCTGACTGATAATTGATTACCCTCCTATAGTATTATTTTGAATTAACAGAGCTATAAATAAAGAGGAGGTCGGCAGAAAAATTAGAACAAGTGATCTACCACATACATTTGAAATAGAGGAAAAGCTCCCAAAAGAATAGAGAGATAAGCTGAGAAAAGTGATAGTGTGCTGCAGAGACAAAGCCTTCATCTTCTCCTTCTTCTTCTGAAGCCACTCTGCTGCAAATTCTGATAGCTCTCACATAAGAGAGAAAAGCTACAAATCTTCTTCTCTCTATAGAAGAAAGATTTAATTCACTTCTTGTGCTTCCAATCTTCTTGCTAGGAAGAAGATTCATTCTTGTTCTTATTTCTTTCTTCTTTCTTATTCTTACTTAAATATTGTAAAAGAGTTTTTAGAATCTCTCTTCAAAAAATTCAGTGTACTGGTTCTAAGAGTCTCCTTGTCAAAAGACTCAGGGTGGTTCTAAGAGTCTCCTTGTCAAAAGACTCAGGGTGGTTCTAAGAGTCTCCTTATCAAAAGACTCAGTGCAAGATAGTGAATTCCTACCAAGGGGGTAGAAGAGTGGACTACCCAAAGTTTGGGGAACCACTATATTTTCTTGTGTTGTGCTGTGATTTCTTTTCTTGCATTTACTTTCTTTACTTGTTTAATTCTTGTTGGTGTGTGGGAAGCTATAATCTGTGATCATACACATATATATTAACTTTGCACAAAATAATTTCTAATCTCTATTCACCCCCCCTCTAGAGAATTCTAGTGAGGTAAACTATGCACTTTCAATTGGTATCAAAGCTAGGTTGATCTAAAAAGGTTAACTCCTTGATCAAAAAGATCCTACCTCTTATTTATATATATATATACTTTTCTAACAATCAATTTTCACATGGCACAAATCAAAGATTATGCTTCCACCAGACCACCAATGTGCAATCTTGAAAAGTTTGCAGTTTGGAAAACAAGAATCAGAATTTATATGAACTCCATTGATGCTGACTTGTTTAATATTACTGTGACAGGTCCCCAAAGCCCTATAGAAAGGATGCAAGTGGCAAGGTCACACAAACACTTGTTCCAAGATCTGAGTGGACAGAAGATGAGAAGAAGGCTAGAACATATGATCTAAAGGCCATGAACATACTTGTCTCAACTCTCTCAGATGACATCTTTCAAAGGGTTGTTGACTGTGAATCATCCAAAGAAATTTGGGATGCTCTTACAAAGATGGTGGAAGGAAGTGCTGATGAAAAGAAAGATAAGAAGGCCCTATTGATCTCCCAATATGAGAACTTCCAAAAGAAGAATGAAGAGAGTATCTTTGAGATGTATGACAGATTCAGTCTAATCATCAACCAATTGAAAAACTTGGATAGAGAGATCTCCCTCACTGAGATTAATGACAAATTGCTAATGAGCCTTCCCAGTTCATGGGACTCAAGAATATGGGCAATAAGAGACACAAGAGGACAAAAGGAAATCTCTACAGATGCTCTCTTAGGAAAACTCAAATCCTATGAGCAACTACTAAAAACTAGAGAAGAGAAGAAAAGAAGAGAAAACACTCCAATCTCCTCAAAAGACAGGAACATAGCTTTAAAGGCAACAGAAGAAAGGACTCCTGTCACTGAAGAAGAACTATTCAGTTTCCTAGCCAGAAGATTTAAGAAATGGGTCAAGACAGATGGATCAAAAAGTAGGGAGTCAAAACCAAGGTATAACAAAACTCCCACTAAAGAAATTATTTGCTATTCTTGCAGGAAACCTGGACATATTTCCCCAGAATGTCCAGAGAATGATGAAACAAAGAAAGATCTGAAAAGAAAGGATCTCAAGAAAAAGGGGAAGAAGAACGAAAGAGGCTTTATTGCAGAAGCCTGGAGTGAAACAGACTCTGAGGACAGTTCATCCTCTGAGAGTGACAATGAGGAATCTAGGCAAGAAGACCTATGCTTGATGGCCTTTGAAGGCCCCAAGAATGATGATGGTGCTAAATCTTGGAGTGAGACAGGATCAGAAGAAAGCATATCTTCTGAAGATGAAAAAGAAAATAGCCTTATTCTCATAGAGGAATCTGAGGATAAGGATGAGGTAAGCATCATTGATGAAATAGATTTTCAAAGTGATAAATTCAGAAATGATTTTATGGGAATGTGTCTAGATCAATTAAAAGCTAAACAAGAAATCAATGACCTAAAAGAACAAATTCATATGGTCAAGAACCAAAGAAATAAAAAGGATATAAGCTCAATAGATCATGTATTAAGGGCTAACATAAGAGAGAAGGAAATAGAAAGGGCTAGAATAGAAAATCAGTTCCTTAAGGATAAGGTTTCTCAGGCAAAGGCCTTTGAAGAATCAATAAAAATGAGAAGCCAAACTCTTAAAGAAATCACTGAAAAACAAACAATAAGATACAAAAATCTTGGGCTAGGGGCTGATCCATTAATTAGCCTAATTCCATCCAACAAGCCTGCATGGATGAGCCCTGTAAAATTCACTAAACCCATCCAATCAGCAAACCAAGAAAAAGAATCACAACATAAGAAAGAACACTTCTTCAAGGAAATAAAGGAATTTGATGAAACATCATATTATTCAGCTGATGACTCACAAACTTCATCCGAAGAGACCACTAAACCAAAAGAAATAACATACAAAGGAGTAAAAACAGAAAAAGATAAAATGAAAATTTATGAAGACACAGTCGCGTCGACTTCATATCGACGCATGAATGATAATGCGTCGACTTCTACTCGACGTACCCTCTTAGATGCCTCGACCTCTACTCGACGCTTGAATAAAGATACGTCGACATCCAATCGACGCAACTTCCTCCATGCGTCGATACCAGATCAACGCAATCTAAGGAATGCGCCGAATATAAATCGACGCAACTATCAACATGCGTCGAATAGATATCAACGCACAAAAGTTCAGAGCAACTTAAATACCTTTCCTCCAAAAGCCTTTCATCCTAACCCATATTCAGGACCCATTCATCCCAATCATGATTTCTATCCTAATCAACACCTCTATCATGATTTCTATCCTAAACATGGTAACCAAAATTCCCATTTTAACCAAAATTTCTATCCTAACCAAAATAAAACTTTCTATCCTGATCAACCCTTTTATTCTTCTCTAAACTCAAATTATCATAATAATAAGATAATCAAGTGCCATATATGTAACAAAACTGGCCACCTTGCCAAACAATGCTGGTACAACCAATCAAACTATCTGTAAAAATTAGTCCAAGGCTGACTTAGAACTAGGTAGAGATAAACACCTAGAATTCTTCAGGAAAATTAAAAGTCACATCGATCTCTAATCAACGCACCGTCGATAACTCAACTCTATAAGTAAAATCGACGCATGCGTCGACTCCACTCGACGCATACGTCGATAGGAAATCCTATCATCCCAAGTCAGACTATATCGACGCTCACGTTGAATTCCTCTCGACGTAACGTCGACTTCATGAAAACGAGCGGCAATACCAAAATATTTTCGGTCACATCCACGGAAGTACCGAATAAGCCTCGACTTGAGCCCAGTTTCGACGCTTCACCCGACTTAAATAGTCTCTTCAGTTAGAAGCCTTCACTTCTCTGCATCTTTCATCCTTCTTGCTCCTCAGACCGGCCGACTTCTTCCTCTCTCTTTCACTAACCTAAAATGGCTCCAAAGACCAACTCAGGCTTCGACATTGACCTTGAGTCCTTCCAAGCAGCCGCAGAAAACTACAAGAGCATCATTGCTCTCTTTACTGAAGCTGTCCTGAACAAACTTATCTCCACAATAAGTAAGCTCCTGGAAACAGAACTCACAGAGCTTGTTTACCCAGAAAACCGCTTCTCGGGTTGGACCATTAGCAGACCGCTCGAACTCCTGGGTCAGGCCGCTGGGTCCCGGGATCAGCGGTTCTCAGTTCAAGAAGGGCCAGGCCAGGCGGCCTGATGTCATTTCCGGATCGCCCCCAAAGGGAGAAGATCGTCAAGAGCTAAGGCAAAAAGATCATCCGCAGTCTCAGCTAGAAGGCCGCGCGGGTTGTCCCGTAAAAACTCGAGGTTCCAGCCCCGAAGAACAAGCCGGGGCTCCAGATCAAAGGCTATCCGAGTTACCTTATGAAAAACGGCTAAGTCATGACCAGAAGGCAGACCGCGGCCTCAATCTCCAGGCCGCTCGGTCTGCATCATTGACTTAGTCCCGGTATCCTCAGCCTCAAGTCAGACGGGTAGGGAAGGCAAGCCGCCAGGTCGCGCGACCTCTTTCTTTTTCTTCTTTTTGCATCCCGTCACCGCCTGCCCGTTTCTCCTGTACTCGGGCAGGAGATTATTTTATCCCTGCCCATTCGGGCAGGCCCCCAAGCCTATAAATAGGGGGCGGCACTGTTCACAAGACAGACACACTCGAATCGAAGAGCTCGCTTGTCGGAGCTCCGGTCTCGAGTTTCTGGTCTCGCGAACTGTTTGACCGGCCGGCTTCTGCTTTCCTGCACTTGTAACCGCTACTTTTCAATCAAAGGAAAGCCCGTCGCAAGAGTGGCATTTGCCGCGGCGGGCGAAGTCCGGCCTCGACCGCTGCTAGCGGTCTAAATTCTCTAACCAAATAGTAACCGATAATCCGCAGCCCTCGATTTCTTCGTGAGCGCACTTTTGAATCGAACAGAAACACGCGACCTTCAGATCGCGGACTATCAGCGAAATCTTTGGTTCAGAATGTCAGACCGCCAGTTCCCTCCAAGAGACCGGTCCGATCATAGCGATGACTCCCTGTGGGAGGCTCTGGAGCAAACTAAGAGAGAAGCCGACCAGGTTCAGAAAGCAACTGATCAGCGTCTGGACGCGATCAGTCAGGCTCTAGCTCTGCTAACCAAGCGGTTAGCCCCCAACAGGCCGCGGTTAACCCGGCCATAACCCTGTTCTACCTCCTCCACCTCCATACCCATTTGCGCAGGCCGCCCATTCCCAACCGCCACCAGAAGGTTCTGCGGATCGGCAGAATTTTACCAAGAGGCCGCACGCTGTATGCCGGCTCGGGTCCTTGACTTTCAGGGAGCGGCTTCTCAGGCCGCTCGCTTCTCCTATCCGCCTGAGGTCGCCGCCTACCAATCCTATCCGGCTGGAGCACCTGCCCGCTCCTATCAGGCGGCCTGTCCGCAAATGACCGCAGCAGAGACCCCCTACCACCCTGCTTTTTCTCTATACGAGGATGCCGAGGAGAGTTCTCCCTTCACGGATGAGATCCGAGGAGAGCCGGCTCCGAATAACTTTCGAGAACCACGCCTATCAACATATAGTGGGGAGTCCGATCCGGCAATTCATCTCCAAGCGTTTGAATCGGCTGTTGCTCTGAGGACCATCACTGATGCAACTAAGTGTAAGCTCCTGGTGACGTCCTTCGATGGACAAGCCAGAGAATGGTTCTATGGATTGCATCCTCGATCCATTAGATGTTTTGCAGAACTGCGTAGAGAATTTCTGCTTCGATTCTCTACCTCGAAAAAGAGGAAGAACGGTCCGGCAGCCCTATTTGAGATACGGCAGCAGGAAAACGAAACGTGGGCCCGCTTCGTTGACCGTTTCCAAAGGGAGATAATGGAGGTGCAAAACGTCGATCCAGAATTATATAGGGTCGCTCTGATGCATGGCCTTAGGGAGGGGCCGCTGAAATTTGAAGCTCAAATCAGGGAGCCAAAAACATACCAGGAGATGATTAGTCTGGCTAACAAATTTATCAGGGGAGAAAAGACTAATCCTGGTTATGTTGCCAAATTGCTCAGCAATAACGATCAGTTTAATCCCGCATCAACTCATCAGCAACGTTACAATCATCCATCTCGGCCTGATTTCGAACCCCGGGCTCAGAGGGGGAGGAATCTTAAGCCTAAACAACCATTCCTCGGCCATCAACGGTTTCAAGATCAGAAACCGCCGTTGGCCATCGCACCCACTCAACCCATGGGAGCTCCGCAAATAATGCCTGTATATCTGCCGCAGTATATCGCACAACCATCCCCAACTATCCCATCCATCCGATATGATGAATCTCAGGAGTAATTCACCCCTCTCAACGTCACCATGAACGAGGTCGTGCAGATTCTCCAAAAGAGGCCTGACTTCAAGAGGCCTCCTCCCTTGAAATCAGAAGTTCGCAACCGGAACCCTAACTTTTATTGTGAATATCATAAAGAGGAAGGGCATCAGACTGAGGATTGCCGGGCCCTCCGGTGGTTGATAGAGAAGCTCCTGATAGAGAACCCCAGTTGAGCCGCGAACCGAGAAGAAGAAGGAAGTGGTCGAAGTGACCTGGGAGTGTGCTGATGTGGAAGAGGCAGGTTGCTATGGGGATATACATCCCACAACCGAGTGTATAGAGGTGAATGACGTTGGCCCTCTTGGCAACGTCTATTGCATTCATGGTGGGGCAGGAGTAGAATCTTCTCGGAAATCTAGCATCAGGAGAGTTACGAAGCAAGAAGTGGCAGTCGCCTCCACTTCTACTCCAGAAAGGGCGGTCGTTACCTTCGGCCAAGAAGATCTTTCCCCAAATGCAAATCCTTTTGATGATGCAGTGGTAATAAAGGCGGTTATTGAAAACTACACCGTGCACAAAATTCTGATTGATACCGGCAGCTCAGTTAATCTCATTTTCCGTGAAACATTCGAAGCCCTTAAAACTGGAAAGTCTTTACTCTCCACGGAAGGGCCCCTCTATGGCTTCTCGGGAGAGAAGAAGGAAGTGGAGGGGTGCGTAAAGCTTTTGGTATCGCTGGGGGGTATAACAAAGCTGATAAACTTCGTGGTGGTGGAAGCCCCAGCAGCTACTGTGCAATTTTCGGAAGGCCAATTCTGAACGCTTACAGAGCGGTAGTATCTACTTTCCATTTGGCCTTGAAGTTCGCCGCTGAGGGGCGTCAATATCGGATCCGGAGTGATCCAAGGGTTGCTCGCGAATGCTATGTAAAGACAGTTAATGTGATCACCGAGGCACCACTTCACAAGGCTCAGAATGACATCTACGAGGTGTCCAAGCTCCCTGAGGAAATCAAAGAAAGCACAGAGCGGAAAGGAGTTTACCTGGAACCTGCCCAGGAGATCCAAGAAGTCCCCATTGCTGAAGGGGAAGAGAAGAAGCTGATCATCAACGCCGAGCTGTCAGAAGAGGAAAAAGCTCAACTAACCTCCTGCCTGTTGGAGAACTTGGACATCTTCGCCTGGTCAGCGGAGGACATGCCTGGGGTAGATCCAGACGTAGCATGCCATCACCTCAACGTCTCTCCTGAATTCAAGCCGATCCAACAAAAGAAGAGGGAGGTGGCAACAAAGCTGGCATTGCCCATCAGAGAGGAGGTTTCCAAGCTCCTAAAAGCGGGTTTTATTTCTGAAATTCAATATCCAACGTGGATGTCAAACATTGTAATGGTTCCAAAATCTGGTGGGAAGTGGCGCATGTGCGTGGACTTCACAAAGCTCAATAAAGCGTGCCCCAAAGATTGCTATCCCTTGCCTCGGATAGATGTTTTAGTAGATTCCGCGGTAGGATATAATTTCCTGAGCTTTCTAGATGCATTTTCTGGTTATCACCAGATTAAGATGCATAAACCTGATATCCCGCATACATCCTTCATTACCAATGATGGATGTTATTGTTATCTTGTCATGCCCTTCGGGCTCAAAAATGCGGGGGCGACATATCAGAGGATGATGGACACAGTATTCAAAAACAGAAAGGGAGAAATCTTGAAGTATATGTAGACGATCTTCTTCTAAAAAGTAAAACTTTTTCAATCCATCTGAAAGACCTCGTAGAGACGTTCGCTACTCTGCGGAGGTTCAAATTAAAACTAAATCCTTTGAAATGTGTGTTTGGGGCCAACAAAGGAAAATTTCTGGGACACCTTCTCACTCCTAATGGCCTCGCGCCAAACCCAGATAAAGTAAAGGCCATCCTAGACATGACCCCTCCTCGCAATCCGAAGGAAGTGCAGCAACTTGGGGGGAGGTTGGCAGGATTGAGCCGATTCATTTCCAAGTCAGGGGATAAAAGCGCTCCATTTTTCAAAACACTTAGGGGAGGATCTAAGTTCGAATGGAGTGAAGAGTGCGATAATGCTTTCGAACAGTTGAAAAAGCAGTTAACCTCAACCCCTCTTCTTCAAAGCCCTCGCGAAGGGGAAACACTATTCTTATACTTGGGAGTGGGCCCAGATGCGATAAGCTCTGTCCTGGTGCGGGAAGAAAAAAGAAGCAGTTTCCGATATATTATGTCAGCCACATCCTCAAAGATGCGGAAACTAGATATTCAATCTTGGAGAAATTAGCCTTGGCTTTGGTCATGTCATCACGAAGGCTCCGCCCCTATTTTCAGGCTCATCCTATTCAGGTGGTCTCGGACCATCCACTAAAGAGCATCTTGGAAAAGCCGGATCATTCAGGAAGGTTGGCCAAATGGGCAATCGAGCTAAGCGAGTTCGAAATATTATACATTCCCAGAACGGCAATAAAGGCACAAGTATTGGCAGATTTCTTGGTAGACACGATGGAGTCTAATCCAGAACAAGTAGTGCAATCTCCCTTGGCTTGGATCATTTATGTGGATGGGGCTTCTGGCAGAAACTCCGTGGGAGCCGGAGTGGTTCTGATCAGTCCAAATGGCATCAGGCTGGAGCAGGCTATCAAATTCTTCTTTTCAGTTACAAATAACCAGGCCGAATACGAAGCATTCTTGGCCGGCTTGAGACTCGCGAAGGAGCTTGGGATAGAACATGTTCACGTGAAAACTGATTCTCTTGTGATGGCCTCGCAGGTTCTAGGGAATTATGAAACAAGAGAACCGGTATTGAGAAAATATCTATTCCTAGCTAAGAAAGAAATTGGGAGATTCAAATCCTTCATCATCGAACACATTCCGAGAACACAGAATGAAGAGGCAGACGAATTGTCAAAGTTTGGTCTTCCATCAGGAGGGGTGACCTCAGAACTCTTTCGTCCGGCAATAGATGAGACAGAGGAAGAGGAGCTCAGGCAGATCGATCAGCATCCTTCCTGGAAAGACCCCTATGAATTGTTTCTGTCAGAAGGAGAGTTTCATTCATCAGTCAGGGACAGAAATAGATTCAAAAGAAAGGCAGCCTACTACTACTTGATGGCAGGAGTCCTGTATATGAAAACTCTGATTTCTCCCTCAGCACGATGCATTCAGAAGAAGAAATTCCGATTATACTTCAGGAAATTCATTCGGGAGAGTGCGGTAGTCATTCAGGAGCGAAGACTTTGGAGAAAAGGATCTTGCGGCAGGGATATTTCTGGCCGACCATGAGGAAAGATGCTGAAGCATTTGCCAGGCGATGTGTCCAGTGCCAAAAGTTCGCTCCTCTTCAACATTTGCCTGCTCAGTCGCTCAGGTCGATAACCGCGCCGTGGCCCTTTGCAGTATGGGGAATGGATCTTATGGGACCCTTCCGATGGCCAGCAGTCAACGTCGTTTCATCCTTGTAATGATCGACTATTTCAGTAAGTGGATTGAGGCAAAAGCGCTGACGAAAACAACAACTCAATTGTCAAAAACTTCATCTGGGGGAAATAATCTGCCGGCATGGGATTCCGTTAGCAATTGTTACCGATAACGGTCCACAGTTCAACAATTCCGAGATGAAAAGCTTCTGCGATCAGGTGGGAATTGATCTGCGATTTTCCTCAGTACATCATCCCAGGACCAATGGTCAGGTGGGAAGCAGCGAACAGGCAAATCCGGCAGCTCTTGATGAAAAGGGTCTTAAATCAAAAAGGGAATTGGGCGGACCAGCTTCCTTCCATCCTTTGGACTCTTCGTACTACGCCATCTTCAGCTACAGGGGAGACGCCGTTCAAACTATCTCATGGCTCAGAGGCTGTTGTTCCCGTAGAATTTGAAGTGGTCACTCCAAGGGTTATGTATGCAAAAGAGGGAGGAGAATCATGGATGGATGAAAATGATGAGGCTATGAGGTATAGTATGGATCTGATCGAGGAGCTTCAAGACGAGGCAACTATCAGACAGGAGGAAGTTAAAAGGAGAATGGCAAAATATTTTGTCAAGAATGTCAGAGTAAAGCAGTTCGCAAGTGGTGATTTGGTATTAAAGAAAGTAGATGCTGCAGCCAGGTCTGGTAATGTTGGAAAGCTGGATCCTAATTGGGCAGGACCTTTTATCATCAAAGAAGTATTAAAGAATGGGGCCTACCGTCTCCAAACCAGTGAAGGGGAAGACATCCCACGCACGTGGAGCGGTGACGATCTTAACGATTCTATCCTTGAATTATCTCTTTTATTCTCTACATCTCTTTTGGTATTAATGAAAAGCCCTATACTGACACCTCTTCTTGTCTGATGGTTCTCTACATTATGAATGTAAATATACATATCTCACTCCCAAACCTCTGAGATATCGCCGAATTCTGCTCGAAACCCCTCGGATTGTAGTCGTAGCGTAAAACCCACCAAGACCATGTGATGCGGGGAGTTTTCGCACACGTGTAGTGGTAGCTTGCCAATTCCGCTGCGGAGGTCTTCAGAATTTGGATCCCGGCCGATATCTGACACACCCCTGCATCAAGGGAGGTCTAGGTGATTGTCAGCTCTATCATGCCCCGAAGGGATATAGTTACAGCTTTGATGATCTTTCTGAGGAAAGCAATGTTCGCCGCCGAGGCCCACCTGCCCAACTGATCATCATAGTCTGTGACCATCGAATACTCTTAGGTACTCTCGAAACGGTGCCTAGTTGGGCCCACAATTGAGTTGATCTCTCTGAGGAAAGCAATGTTCGCCGCCGAGGCCCACCTGCCCAATTGATCAACTCGGCTTGTAACCCTAGGCAAGAGAGCGGATGAGTCGTTTACAGCTCTTATGACCACTTGAGGAAAGCAATGTTCGCCGCCGAGGCCCACCTGCCCACTTGGTCATTTGAGTCTGTACATACCTTTTTTATTCTTTCTCTACAGGGAGGCATTTGCCTCTTATGGTTTCTTGTATAAGAACAATTCGAGGAAGATTTGGTTAAAACAGGTGCAGGTGTTCGTCTACCCTAATAAAGGGTTATGATATTAAGACCGTGCGGTCTGAACATCCAAACCGAACGGTCTGATTGGATATAAGTTGGGATATTTCCTGGCAATTATATAATGACCGAGTGGTTATCCAACCGGGCGACCTTATCAATTTTTTAATTGGGTATCTCCGGAACCGATCATCTATTACCCGGGTGGCATTCAAGCGGGCGGGTCCATTCATCTTTTATAAGTTGATATTTCGGGAACTAATATATATAATTGCTCGGATCTCATTCTGGCCGGACGGTTTTATCTATCTATCCATCCTTTAATAAGTTGGATGTTTTTAGATTTAGTCATATGATTATCGGATTGTGTTCTAGCCGGGCGAATCTGTCTGTCTTTAACTAAGTTGGAAATCTTCGAACTGATCATCTATTACCCCGGGTGGCATTCAAGCGGGCGGGTCCATTCATCTTTTATAAGTTGGTATTTCGGGAACTGATATATATAATTGCTCGGATCTCATTCTGGCCGGACGGTTTTATCTATCTATCCATCCTTAATAAGTTGGATGTTTTTTAGATTTAGTCATATGATTATCCGGATTGTGTTCTAGCCGGGCGAATCTGTCTGTCTTTAAACTAAGTTGGATATCTCCAAAGCTGATTATCTGATTGTCCGGGTTGCATTCAAACGGGGGGATCATCCATCCTTTATAAAGTTGAATATTTCTGGAGCTAATTATATGATCGCTCGGGTTACATTTTGACTGAATCGGATCTATCTATCTCTCCATTCTATCAAGTTGTATTTCTGGATCTGGCTATATGATCCGGGTTGAATTTTAAACGGCCGGGCACTATCTATTCCTGAATGAATAGTCAAAATTGGATATTCTGGATCTGAATATATGGTCGCTCGGATTGTGCTCTAACCGATCAGGTTAAGCTATTTCTTAGCGAAAATTATCTCTAGACACAATGGATTACTCGCCAGGACTGAATTCGAACCGCGTGAAAGTTGTTCATTATTTATAGCAGCAAGTATAAGTATCTTCAAATGAAAAGAAGCCGCGCGGTCCGAATTTTAGTCGCATGAATCTATCTGTTATGGTCTATACCGATTAGAAATCGAATATCCTGAGATCCAAATAAATAAATCGCGGGTTGGACAAAGGATCGTCGAAGACAATCAATCATCACTTATGCTCGGACAGGATGTCCGCGCGGTTAGAACGAAAAGAGCAAAAGAAAAGAAAAAGGGAAAAGACAAGGTATCAATCACAAGTAAGTAGTAACAGAAGGACGGCCAGACAGGTAAAAATTTCTATTCATTTCTTCAAATATGTTAAACAAAATATTGACCGCCCGGCTAACAAAAAGAAACCGGCGGTTACAAAAGTTAAAATCAAAACGAAAGCACTGTCTGCCGACTTTCTCTTCTTCTTGACAGGAGAATTTGGGTACACACCATCGATGTCAACCTCCGGCGAATAACCTTCGCTTAATGAGGAGGAGCCGGATGAATGCTGTCACTAGACCGCCCGGTCTTGCTTGCAGAACCGGTGGTCCCGGAGGACAAGTCATCCTCATCATCCTCATCAGCATCACCGGCTTCATTATCCGCGTCGACCTCGTCGGTAGCTTCACCACTTCCATCGCCCCCTTGATGGAGTACGATCTCCCTGCCCGCATCGGCCTCCGCCTCCTCGCCCACCTTAGTCTTTCCTTTTTGCCTTCGGCTGATTTCGTCAAGTTGAGTCTTCAAAGTGGGGAAGAGGTCGGAGAAGGTGGTACCCTCGAACCCTTCGGTCAGACCGCCCCGGTTTTCCATAAGACCCAAGGCTTTGTTGATCCCCTGGGCCACATGAGGCAGCACCTCATCTTGGAAAGCCGGGTTGGTCATCTCATATTGTTTCTGCAGGAAAAAAGAAGAACGAATTAGGTCGCTCGGGCTAAACAAAAGGAGCCGCGGAATTTGTTTGTCAAACTCACCGCCACGACTTCTTGAAGCCGCGCGTTCTCCTCTCGAAGCCGTGTACTCTCCGCGACCTGCTCCTTGTACTTCTTCTCCAGATGTTTCTGAACAGAAACCAGCCGCCTGTACGACAAGGCATGAAGTGATTGGACGCGAATCCCCATGCGCCGGCCTGTGCCGCTAGCCGGGGGAGCTCTTCTTCGGGAGTATTCCTCAGCTTCTTTAGGGTCTTTCGACCATACAAGGCGGCCCCGGCGGCTAGGGCGTGGCGGTCAATCTTTTCACTCCCCCACGGAGGGAGCGCGGTGGATACCCGAATGCGGCTTCCATCCCTATGCCAGAGGACGGTCGGGTTGCCCTGCAGGTCGGAGCGGGTTCCCACAAGAACGAAGGAGCTCGTAGTCATCAGGAGAAGCCGGGCCTTCTTCTCTGACGATAGGATCTGTTTCGCTTCTGCCTCCTCTCCCTTTGGGTTAAAACCGCCACGGCCGGAGTGACGGGCTTGTTCGCAGGGACGACGTGGGCAGCTGTAAAGTGAAAACAAAGTGTAAAAACGAAGTCCGCGCGTTACATACAGGCGGTCTAAAAGAACTTACTATGCTCAGCGAGGATATCCTCCAACTCCGAGAACAGCGGGATGTAGTGGTTGATATCCAACCGCTCGTTCTCAAGGAACGCGAAGGTGTCCGCCTCAATCTTTCGACCTGAGGGATCTGGAAAACTTCTTCCCCTCGGACTTGCGGGTTGGTCTGCACAGTCCGAAGTTGCCTTCGAGCATTACACGCTCCGACCAGTCGGAGACTTTGTTTGCCAAGTTGACGATCTTCAACCATGGCAGCCGAAGTAGAGGTGTCCCCTATAAGTTGAAGACCCGAGTCGGAGACCGCCCGCACCGA
>JAWHQI010002032.1:0-47624 GCA_033032865.1 Dactylorhiza incarnata | reverse complement strand
CCCCCCCCCCCCCCCCCCCCCCCCCCCCCCCCCCCCCCCCCCCCCCCCCCCCCCCCCCCCCCCCCCCCCCCCCCCCCCCCCCCCCCCCCCCCTTAATATGATTATGCTACGGAAGCAAAATTGTAGGATATGGCTAGCGCCAGACATCTGTTGGACTACCTCAATGTAGGCAGTCTTAGGAACAAAGATCGAAAGCAAGGAAGAAAAAATGCCAAGAGAAAACAAAGCAGAAAACACACGAAGATTTACGAGAGTTCAACGGGAGAAAAACAGAGATCATCAAGGTTAAGAATACCTTATCTCGCAGTTAAATCCATGCATTGCCATGACAAAGTTATCCCTATTCCAAAAAGAGGAAAACAAGATTTAGAAAGAAAACAAGCGATCGCAACTGAAGCAAAAAAATAGCACGTACCCCTCAATCTCGCTAGCTTTCTTTGATTTGGACAACAGAAACAGCAGTCAAGATTCATTTCCAATTAGACAGCAAATCAGCAAATCCTTTCAGGACAATTCACTGATAATGAAAAGCTTATCACGAACATTCACCGACCTTAATTGCGCGGAGTTCTGAGCTGACTTGGGAGATCTCATCCTGCAGCCTCGAAGTCCTGGTCTGTTTCTCCATTCCAGAGAAGAAGACGCGACGTCAGGAAATGTAAGCGATAATAATAAGAAGAAAGCAGTGTAAGACCTCCATCGTTAGGAGCGAAGCGCTTGTCCGATTAAGCTGCGCCTGCGATCCCCGCAGCTCCCGCTCTGCTGCCTGCCGCACCCGCTTGGCCTTCTCGAACTCAGCGCTCGCTATTTCGTAGTTGGTTTGGCATTCTAGGATGTGCTTTTGGAGATCGAAAATCCTGCGCTCTGTTCCAGATCAAGAGAATCAGAAGAGATCTCGTGGTGCAGACGAAGATGAGAAATCAGTATACATTGCCGCATCCCTAGGTTTAACCTGCAATCGTTCTCTCAGAGGATAATTCACGGATCATATGGAGAATCTGTCGCTGTGGCTCGTCGCCGGCCATGGCCAGAGCCGTCTTCTCTGAATCGCGATGGAGAACTTTAGAGGAGCGGGACGCTGGGGAGAGCAGTTCCTTGGCTTTTATATCTGTAATAAGTAATAACTATTTGATTCATCAGTCATCACTCGAGCGCGCTCGATCGCTCCGAGCGATGACAAGCTCGCTCAAGCGCTCAGTGTGTAGGAGCGCTGAGATCAATCGCTCGTGTAGTCGTGTGGGAGCTCTTTAATTACGCTCTAATGCGCCGACTAAACGATGTAACATAAAATTTTAAATGATAAAAAATAGAATAATAACCGATAATATATATATCTTTATTATAAGGTGTACTTTGGAAATACGTCCAGGTTTCACGCATTTTGGAAATACGTCTTGTACATGCATTTTTAGGAAAAGTGTTCAACACAAAAGTTGTAGATCTCGTTGAAATCTACAACTTTCATGTTGGACAATTTTCCTAAAAATACTTGTACAAGGCGTATTTCCAAAATGCACGAAAAATTAGGAGAAAGTACGATGCGACTAGCCAAAACTGCGGTGCTAATAACAGCGCTCTTATTATATAAGTGAATATAGCATTCTCCATGCTCTTACCGTGTTTTCATTTTCCACCGTTAGATCTTTCACATGTTTTATCCGAAAATCTTAAGCGTACACGTTTTTTTTTTACAAAATAAATATTGTAATATTGATGTATATTTTTTACGATCATTTTGAGTACTCATATGTATATGTTGCGGGCGCAGCCCTCAGACACATCGAGCACGGGCGAAACCCATGCTGAGGCGGGCGAAGCCCGCCTGAATGCGGCCGAAGGTCGCCCGACAGCATCACGCCGGGGGTGGGCGAAGCCCGCCATCGCCGACCGGGTACTGCCGCGTTTGGCCGTAGGGGCAGAGCCCCGTGTCGGGCACTCGTGTGTATATATATATATGTTTAAAAATAAATACCACCATGGTGACCACCGTGCGCGATCTTGACACATGGCGCCAGGAAGTATAAATATTGTGCGACTTTGCGAAATTTTCTTTCCCGCTCAAGGTTAGTCGAAGAGGAGAACCGCATCGACTAGCTGAGAGATCAAAATCTATTTCGCATTCTCTGCTTCTGAACTCTACCTCCATCTTCTCGACATTATTGGACTGTTGAAGTGTTGTTGGCTCGATAATGGAAGATAGTGTTTCGAAGAAGAAGATGTTAGCTCTATTACTCATCTCAAACCTACTGCGATTCAAGCTGGAGTATTCTGTGTTGTTATATTTGTTGTGTTCAAGCGTTGTAAAGTTCTTAAAGCATTCGATGATTTATATCGTATGGAAGAAGAAGATCTCCTACGTTTTGAACCTCTGCGTTTTTGCTCGCCGGGGTATCGAAATGAAAGGCATTGTGCTCTAGGAATCAAATCTATTAAAACATTACAAATTGGTGACAAAAATTACTGATAGAATATTATAACCAACATTAAAAAATAAGAAAAAGGATACCACTAAAATATGCGGACATTTATAGTGTTACGATTTTCTTATTTGGCCGAGCAAGAGACCTGGTCTCGGCAATTGTATCGTTGTCAAGGGATGGATGTTGTAAATTATCTATGAGAAACTTATGAATCGTCTTCGATCAATTGTATTTTATAAATACAATTAGCTCGTTGAGATGAATCATATGCTCAGTTATTACTTTCATAGGACATGGAAAGAAGAATACAGAGTCAATCTATATTCATCTGAAGCCAGAGTTATCATCTTATTCTTCAAGATGAGATTGATTATTTTGGCAACAAATTTAGCCCTAATTACTAGATTTTCACCTCTGTTTGATAAGCCCAAAATTATTGCAACTTCGTTTACAACAATTGCAATGTCACGACAAGTCAAACTTATGCGAAATGTCAGTCTTCAATTATATTCTTACATTGTCAAATCACAAAAGTTTGACGCAAAACATCTCGTGCTCAAAAGGTGTGGTCGACTCGCCTTAGTGCTCCTCTCCATCTTTGAAAAAGAGCATCAAAGTGAAGAAAGGATCAACTAAACAATGCTTAATATATAGCTTTCAAAATCTGTCTTGCCTTAGTTTAATGCTTGCCCAACGAGTAAATTTAGTCGTTAGGCTAGCGAATTTGCTCCCCCGGTCTGGTTTTTGCTCGCCAAGCTAGCAATTTTGCCTACCAAGATATCATATTTATTCGCCTGCACAAAAAAGCTCGCCCTGGCGACAATTCTATGCAAACTTGCTATCATATACAACATTTCCGCCATCTAGGATCGTCAGCGTCTGTCCAAGCTCTATGTTCAGAGTAAAACTTATAATGAAAGTATATATGATAGTTTCGAAAAGTCTCACCGGTTTATGCTCCGCCTGCATCTGTGCGGTGACTTCGAATAAATCGGAGAAGACAAAATGTCAAGCTTGCCAGACGTCAATCTCAGTGCAATTTGGGGGCGGAAAATGGGTTTTCGGAAGCTCTCGTGCCCTATGGAATTTGGAAGAAGGCGGACATCGCTCAAAAATGTTTGTTTGGATATCAACAGGCATTCACAAGACGCACAATATTTATATTTTCCGGTGCCACGTGTCAAGATCGCGATGACACCGTCTCTAAATCTGAGGACAGGACCGCAACGAGAATGACAATACCGCCGATGCAGTCTCCGCCATTTTAAATAAATTCTAACTAAATTTGTTGGGATTGTTAACGGGCAATTTGAAATTGGCTTGTCGCATCCCATTGTTAATTATGACCCGAAAAATCTAAAAAATTTATCCGCAACCCAATATTGACTTGCCGCACCCCATTATGCAACCTAGAAAAATTTTATCCTCGCCATTAAAGTGTAGCTCGTGCCTGAGCTGAAGTTCTCTCTCCACTGCCGCAAACACCTCAATATCCTTGGCCAGTTGGATCAAGATGTTGTTGGGTCTTCATCCATCTCCACTATCATGTTGCGGATGTGCCCGGGCCCTGTCCAAACGAGAATTTTTTTTGGCACGTGTAACGTACCTTACTCTACGTGCGTGAATAAATACCCATTTTCTGTCGGGGGACCATGCCATTCCATCCGAAAATTTTGAAAGCTTTCTCGCTTGACTCACTCTCCCTCCCGTTCTTCGTCTATGCAACTTTTCCCTAGCGGCGGAAATTTTGGGCCGGCGCTTCCCCAACTCACAAGAAATCATTCCAACACTTGTTTCCTAATCATACTCGGTGCATTCACTTGCAAACTTGCCTTTTTTCCTAATCATACTCTTTTGTTGTTCAATGTGTAACGTCCCAGACCCAATCTTACCATCGGGACAACATCCACCAAGAGCCTCGCACTGGCGACGTATCGGGCTGCCGCCCAAGCACCCCAACCCACTGGCAGGTTGTTGGTGGCCACAATCTCCCTTTGATGAGGCAAACTCGATAGTTAAGCATGCACCACGGGGACTTCCCAGAAGGTCACCCATCTCAGTACTGCTCCAGCCCGAGCATGCTTAACTATGAAGTTCTTCCACTTCTCATCACCATTTGGCGAAAAACGGACCGTATTTGTTAAACTACTGCTGTATTTGGCGATAAACGATCGTATTTATTAAACTACGGCCGCATTTGGTGATAAATGGATTGTATCTTATGTTAGCAATGCAACGGGTTGGGTGATTTTTAAATGCGAATTTTTTTATTTAAAAAAAAAAACTTAATTCTGCTGTAGCTCAAATAGGATTGCTAATCTCGATTGAATTTTTGTGTTCGACGTCATTTTAAAGTGAGTTTCTAACGTAAACCCAACAATCACTCCAGCCATGAAAGTGAGTTTCTATCGTAAAATTATATTCTCAACACGCTCTCTCGCGTGTATAGTCGACCTCTAACAAGAATTTTTTTTTTACACAAAAACATCGGAGAATTCTAGATCGCTCCGGAAATTGTAGAAATGAATGTTCTAGAGAGAAATTAGATGCAATTTAGAACAATTCACATATTTCCTTCAGAGCCAATATACATCAAAACAATCTCATGGTAATAGATTTCTTTATCCCACCAAAATAGGAAAAGTGGTATATATTTACATAAAGAGACAAGAAAAAAAATCAGATAATTACCATGATAGCTGAATGACTCAGAACTTTGAACTAGAGCTAAAAACCTTTGAAAGTTCTCTGACTATTGGCTTCTCTTTAACTCTGCTCTCTCCTTCCACATGCCATTTCTTTGAGATTTGCTCTACCTGTGGTGAGAAGACTCATCAGTATGTAAAAAAGCACAGCAATAAGCTGAATCAGGTGTGTTTTCTCCCCGCAAGTTCATTTTTTAAGGAAATTTGACTTCGTATGGCGACATTTTGAGCTCGTTTAGGGTGAGAAGACTCGTGTGCGTGGTCTCAATGTTTAGAGGGAGATTATTGAGTTTGTCTTCCATCGCAAAGTACCATTAAAACTTAAAGGCAATTTTATCGTACTGCAATTAGACAAACAATGCTCTACGGTTCTGAGTGTTGGGCAGTGAATGGTGTACATGAGCGAAAAATGGGAGTTGCGGAGATGAGAATGCTTAGGTGGATGTGTGGTCACACGAGACTGGATAAAATTAGGAATGAATGTATCAGGGATAAGACAGGAGTGGCGCCAATTGTAGAGAAGATGTGAGAAGCTCGTTTAAGATGGTTCGGACATGTACATAGGAGACCATTAGAGGCACCTATTAGGCGTTGTGAGAGTTTAGTCACTAGACATGTTAAACAGGGGAAGGGTAGACCAAAAAAGACTTGGAATGAAACTATAAGGAAAGACATGATGTTTTTAGGCATTAGTGAGACTATGATTAAAGATAAGGCGCAATGGCGACAGAGGATCCATATAGCCGACCCCACTATGGTGGGATAAAGGCTTGAGTGTTGTTGTTGTCTTCCATTGCCGCGGAAGGGCAAACGCTTGGTTTATAAGCGCCTCATCGAAAGCTAACTTTTGAGGTGAGAAGGCTCAATAACATCAAACACTGGAATCAGATCTCGTGGTTCAACATCTCAGCTCAAGACCACCAGGGGGTGGGGAACTTAGGTTGATGGTTTTCCAGCCTAGGACCCGATGTGCGAGGGGGAGATTGTTGAGTTTGTTCCACATTTATTGTGGAAAGGGCGGATGATTGATTTATAAGTGTGACGGAATACCTCGCCTCAGAACTGATTTTTTTAAGGTGAGAAGAATCAATGATATCAAACATTGATATCTGTGAGAATTTGAAACATAAATAATTATTATTTTAAAATACCAACTTATTACATATGAAATCCCCTCTTTATATAGAGTAGAGGAGGAAGAATAGACACTTAAAGACGTGGGACTAAATACAACAAAGATGACAACGTACAATGGGATCCCTTTTGGGATTTTTACAAATTGGCTTCCCCAATTAAATTGGAGCATATATATATATATATATATATATATATATATAAAGAAATATAAAAAAAATATGAAGAAATCGATTTGATAAAAATATCAGCAATCTTTTTATTTGAATTAACAAACGAAGTGTATATTCGTCTATTGATAATTTCCTCTCTGATGAAGTGACAATCAACTTTTATATGTTTTATTCTTTCATGAAACACAGTTACACAGAATTTTTGAATATGTAGATGGTAGATTTATATTACAGATTATCAGTAGAGGATAGTTGTAAATTTCACCAAGATCTTTTAGAAGTGTTCTCAAACACATTAACTCACAAGCAATCTGAGTCACACTTCTTTATTCAGCTTCAACACTTGACCTGGTAATCATTGTTTGTTTTTTGCTCCTCAAGGTGACAAGATTTCCTCCGACATACATAAGTATCCATAAGTGAATTTTCGATCTCTTTTATCATTTGCATACCTTGCATCTGAATATGCTTCAACACACAAGTGATTGTTTTTTGAAACAGTAATCCTTTGTATGGAGATCTTTTAATGTATTATAATATTTTTAACGTAGCTTCCAGATGACAATTTCTATGAGCATACAAAAACTGACTGACCTTTCCAACAACAAAGGAGATGTTAGGTCTAATTACGATAAGAAAAATGAATAAACTGACCAAACGCCTGTAACGAGTGAAATCGTACATAAGAGAGTTTCATCCCAGATTTTGTCAGTGCTCATAGGTATAGGATTCCGAGCAGGCATTGTACCAAGAAGATTTGTTTTTTCGAATAAATCTGGGAAATACTTTCGTTGGGAAAGAACTATCATGTTATTGCTTCGAAATTTGGATTCCCACGGTATCTGGGATGGCCCAACCTTTTGTAACAAGAATGTGTCTAATGAGATTGTGATCAGTATTGCTTCTGGAAAACCCAATGGTAGAAGCGACCTGACTGAATTTGACAACTCATGCACGAGAACTTTGTTTAAGACCATAGATGACCTTTTGTAACTTGCACGCCTGAGACTCTCCCTGAGCAATATAACCAAGAGGTTGCTCCATATAAATTTCTTCGTGCAAATCACCATATATGAAGACATTTTTGACATCGAGCTGAGATGTTTGTCAATTCCAGTTGACAGCGACGGAGAAGAGAACCTTGATAATATTGATACTGGCCACGGGAGAGTACGTGTCAAAGTCAACACCATATGTTTGAGTAACCCCCTTGGAAATCAGATGAGCTTTGTATTTATCCACGGTGTCGTCGAGGAGAAACTTGATGATAAAGACCCATCGACAATCAAAAATTTTGTCTTCGGGTGGGGCAAGAATAGGAGCCCAAGTACCTCGTGATGCCAAGACAAATATTTTCTCATCCATAACTGCCTTCCAACAAGATATACGAAGAGCTTCATGATGTATAGTAGTGACAATGGTTGTAGAGAGTGTTCAGACAAACTTGCTGCATGAAGGACTGAGATTGGCGTAACCGCGTAAGACACAACATTACTTAATAACAGGTTGTTGTGTACTCCGTATACCTTCCGCAGAGCAATAAGAACATCCAGGTCCAAGTTTGCTGAGGTTAGGGATGTGCAAAATTAACTGAAGAACCAAGAACCGAACTGAAACCAAACTGAATGGTTTGGGTCAGTTCCAAGTAGACTCAGTTTGGGCTTGGTTCCCATAATACAAGAACTGGAATTTTGGTTCGGTTCTCGATTCCAAAATTGGGTAGTCGGGAATCAACCCGAGAACCAACTAGCAATTTTATTAGTTTAGTAGTTTCCTTTCCGTGTGTTATTTCCTTCTGCGTTTAGTCATTTTTTATTTCCTTTCCATCTTTGTTCCTGCGCCCTAACGACCACGGTCGGGGATCAACAATCAGCAATCCCCGATCAACGGCGATCGGGAGTAGCGAACGTTGATCACCAACCGAGGTCGGTGATCACCACTCCCATTAATCGCGACTCTCGATCCGCGATCGCCGATCTAGGTTCGCAAATTGTTCGTGGATTGGAAGAGTCACTATTTTTCATTAATTTTGAGACATGGGCAGAACCGAGAGCCGAATCGGAACCGAACCGAACCGAACGGATTTGGTTCTGACTTTAGGACTATGGCTCCGTTCTGGTTCCAAAAATTTAGAAATGAACCTATATGGGTCGGTACTTGGTTTTGGGTGGAACAGAACCGATCCAAGTTGCACCCCTAACTGAGGTGAGCGAACCTTCCAAAGAGGAGAGAGTTGGCTTGGGGGTTGATGTCGGGGAATCTGGAGTGGAATGAGCTATCTGCTATGGGAGCGGAAGTAGCGTGATGTCAATGATAATGATGAGGAAAATGTAAAGAGGAGGTGTATGTCTAGGATGTAGTGCGGGTGGTGTGATATCCGGCGGAAGAACATGAATGATATGAAATGAGAATATAGAGGTAAGGGAGAAGAGGGAGAGAAACAAGATCTCGAAGAGTAAGAGACATGTTCCGAAACATATTGACGTTTGGAGAAATAAGGTAGACTCAAAAAGGTGACATGTTCAGAAACATATTGACGTTTGGAGATAGGGTCAAAACAACAATATTCCTTCTGAGTATAAGAGTATCCCAAGAAAATACACTTGGTGGCATGAGCGAAGAGTTTAATCCTGATCAAATGCGGGAGTGTGGACGAATACAGTACAGCTAAATACACGTGGAGTGAGGAAAAAGAAGTACCATTCGGATGAAGAAGAGAAAAAGATGTCTTGACCCGAAGAATAGATCACCAACCAAGCTTAAGATCATTACTCAGCGTTCGGCGCCTAGACTCAAGAATCGCCGACCGCCGACCAGACTCAAGAATCGCCGACCGCCGACCAGACTCAAGAATCGCCGACCGCCGACCAGACTCAAGAATCGCCGACCGTCGACCTACCTTTTATAGCGATCCCATAACTCCTTTATAGCTAGTCGATTAAAGATCTGTGGTCTCCATTCGTTGATCGTACGCTCAATGATCGATGACCGAGTCATCCCCTATCAACGCTCACAAAATGAAGATCTTCCTTATGCAAAATTCTAATCTACGATCGCCATTCTGCAACCGTGGCTCCGCGATCGCCGACCGAGCCGTCCCTCTATCAACGCTCACAGATCGAAGCTTTTCTTGTGAAGAACAGAGATATTCGATCGTTGTTTGCCAATCAAGCACTCAACGATGGCCGACTGAAACTTGAATTTGTTTGGAGTCAAAATAAAGTTGTTACTGTTCAAGAAAAGAGATGTGTTGTTGGTGTAGTGTAACCATCTTTTTTGGGACTTGTGCTGAATTAAATAAAACTATAAAAGAGAGATCCCTACTACAAAAAAACTTCTAACCTATCATATATTGTATTTTTCTCTCAGTCTTGTTTACCCTAATTTCACCTTCTGTAATCTTTCTTCTCTCTCTACTCAGATAAAATCACCTTTCTCTGGTGATAGTTCCCCCTTGTCTATAACATCACAATAGCTGTTGTAAAGGGTTATGAATCTCCCACCAAATGATTTAGTGTGGTTCTTGAGTCTCTAGTGCAAATGTCTCTGATTGGGTTCTTGAGTCTCTAGTGCAAATGTCTCTGATTGGGTTCTTGAGTCTCTAGTGCAAATGTCTCTGATTGGGTTCTTGAGTCTCTAGTGCAAATGTCTCTGATTGGGTTCTTGAGTCTCTAGTGCAAATGTCTCTGATTGGGTTCTTGAGTCTCTAGTGAAAAGGTCTCTGATTGGGTTCTTGAGTCTCCAGGTGAAAAAGACTACTGGCCTTGCATATGCAGTGCTATTCCACAAGGATTATGGAAGAGTGGACTACCTAAATTTATTGGAGAACCACTACAAAAATCTTGTGACCCTTTCTCTATCACTAGATTTATTTTCTTCCATTTTATTTTATTATTTTTGTGATTTTTGGTTGTGACTTTATGTGATTAGGAAGAAAAACTTTATTCTCTATTTCCTCTCTCCCCTTGTCTAAAGCATCACAACAACTGCTGCAAATGGTTCTAAATTTCCCTCTAAAGGATTCAGTGTGGTTCTTGAGTCCCTGGTGCAAAGGGCTAAAATTGGGTTCTTGAGCCTCCTGATGGAAGACTATGCTGGTCTTGCATAGGTAGTGATATCCCACAAGGACTGTGAAAGAGTAGACTACCCAGATTTATTGGAGAACCATTATAAAAATCTTGTGTCCCTCTATCTATAACTAAATTTATTTTGTCATCTAATTTATTATTTCAACAATTTTTTGATGTGACTGTGATTAGGAGGAAATTATTTATTCTCTATTCTGTCCCTCCCCCCTAGAGATATATTCAATTTTCTTCCGGTACTTTCACCAAGCATATATAACAGAGACCTACATATGCTAACAAATAATTAGAAGCCCTGATAAAATTACTAATGATATAACATTGCGTTAATAATTTATAAGCAATTATTAAAGGCCAATAAGCAGTATCAGTATCAATGTTGTGGATATCTTCCGACGTGACCGACATGTCAGCCGACATAAAAGTTTCATGAACAAAACGGCACGTTTCCAATATTTTAAACAAAATATCTTTTTTGAATATATCATCTGATATATCATATAATGTCGGGATATATCGGCCGATATATTGGCTGACTTATTTCAATTTATTTTATTAGTATCTATAGTCTAATAGACAATAAACTACAATTGTTTCATTGAAGATTGTTTTATGTTCTTTCTCTGACTTTTTTCCTTGCGTTCGTCCGTCATTGACTTCGATTCTACTTGGCCTTTGAATTTTAGACCGAAGGTTCATTATCTTCTATCGTTATCGACGACTTTCAGACTTCTTCTTACTTTCTTTCATGCGTTATACTGTTATTAATCGTATAACATAAAATGTTTATACTAGTTTGATAGATTTAGAAGTTCAATAAATGTTAAATTATTAATACATTAATATATATATAAATTAAAAAAATGATTACATTTATCAATAATAATGTATATAACAAGCTTTTGAAAACCGGACCGGACCGGCCGGTCCGACCGGTCGAACCGCTGACCGGACACCAAGCCGGTCCGGTCCAGGTAAGCAACCCGCTCCATCTTCGAACCGCCTAAGAACCGTGGAACCGGGCGGGCGGACCGCAGGCGAACCGGAACGGGTTTTGGAAGCCCGCCCGGTTCGAATAACATTTTAAAAATATTTTTTAAAAACTGAGCGGGCGTGGGGTTTCGAACAGGAGACCTCTTACATGAGTAATTGAACTCTTAACCACTCAGACAAGTATTCAATATTTATATTTCGACACAGTTTTTTTTATTTATACATATTATAATAACGGTAATGTATTATATTTTTTATAAAAAATAATTATATAAATATAATCTTTTATATGTATATATATGAGATTATAAATATAATATACAATTATACGTATAACTAAATATATATTTATTACATTTATTAAATAAATATATATAAGATTATTTAATATATATATATATATATAATATTTATTATATTTATTTATATGTATAATTGCATATTATATTTATAATCTTGTATATATATCAAATTAATATATAAAAATAATCACGTATGCAAGGATAAAACTATAAAAATATGTATAAAAATATACAACTTAATATGCATACGTAGTTATAAATAATATATATATATCTATTATTTATTATAATATTATGGTTCAACCCCGGTCCAACCGGTCGAACCGGTCGGACCTTGAACCTTTGATCTCACCGGTTCGATCTCCGGTCCGGTTCTTAAAACCTTGGTATATAAATAATTAATTATAAAAACCCGACATATGAAATATCCCCGACATATTAAAACCTACACGAAAAATCTAAACTGAAGTGTCCCCGACATCCGACATCTGCAACCCTGATCAGTACACAATGATGTTAATGCTAGTATTAGCCTCTAATTACAACTGATGAATCTCTAACGACTACTTATACATCATCAATATTACAATATAATATTAATTGTTTGATCAATACTTCTAATTACCTGTGAGCATATATGTATATATATATATATATAGCTTCTCCTGGAAAAGAGTATTTCTATAATTTTTTATGGCAAAAACAGAACTAGAACTGTGACAACGAATCATACAATTCATACCCAAGATCTCAATGGTATCAATTGCTCTCTAATCACTTCAACACGAGGCTGGATCAGGTCCCTTCCTTTGCTTCGGATGTGATCAGTCTGAAACATAAATGCAGAGTGGTAAATATTGTAAATAAAAAAAAATTTAATCATTTAGTAAAGAGTATCAGGAAATTATTTTAGAAAATTTTAGAACAGATATCTCTAAACTATTACGGTATGTTCATTTGGACGGAATTGGGGTTTTGGAATTGGAATTGGAGGTCCAATTCCAATGAAAATAACCTTTTTTCTTGACATCAATTCTATCCAAACGAACGGACCGTAAGTGAATATAATTACTCGTTCCAATAGATCAAGATCGAGTACTACGGAATCTGCGATGAGCCTAAAACCGGTCCCATTGCTAGTATAACCAGACAAGAATCTCTGGAGTAACCATCCTGAATGGCTCAAATTGGGCGATCATGATGGTTGCCACGCCTCTATAATTAAAAATAGAATAAAAAACATAAAAATTGTCGACGTCGCTCCGAACGTGAGTACGGACTCAAATCGTCCAGTTGACGACCCGGTCAAAGCCTCGTGCGGGGCCCAGTGGGTGCTGACCTATTCTCGAACGGCTATCCCCATCAGATACCCTAGAACCGAACAAGTTCAAGAATTAAGCCGAGAAGAATTTCGGCATCCAAACCATCACATATTCAAAACTTTGTCATAGACTCTAATAAGCATAGAATAATCAATTAATTATTTCTTGTCCTAACTCCTTTCTAATTCAACAAAACACTTGCATAGCCGCATACAGCACAATGGCTGCAGATACTTATCCCTTGTTAATTTTGTGCAAGAAGCGCTGTAAAAATGTACTTCCAGAGGACGGGCTGGCACTATGTGAAACAGTAAAATTTGCACATTAATAAATTCCCATTATGAATACTTTGACAGTTGATGGAATAAAAAGTAGGAAAACAAAATAAAATGATAATTTAGTTGCTAAAGAGGCAATGAAATTTATAAACCATGTAAGTCTACTTAATAATTCATTTATAATCAAACTAGTCTTCTCCACTCCTATCTCTACAAAAATAAAAAAGATCTAAGAACTTACATTTTCAATCTGCAGCCTATGAGCAGTGTAAACAAATAATGCAGTAGCGCCACCGAAAACTATCATTGTCGCAACAGCAAATGCCTTGCCAACTAAGAATAGTTAAAGATGGTTGAATTAACACGTGAATGGGCAAGGAAACAGTTTAAGAAGTCGTGCATAATGAGTTGATGGTTGAATTAACATCTAAATAAACAAGAATCGGTCTAAAAAGACTGTATAATTGTGTTCGAGGTAAACTAATCTCTTGAAGTGTATATTTTTCTCGCGTGTAAGCCAATAAAAACAAGTAGCATTTCTCATTTGGCTTCATTAACTCATAATCTATCTATCCATACACACATATACACACGGTTAATTGCTGGAACCTCCACTAAGGCTTTGCACAATATAAACTTGAAGGAGAGGCCTTTACGATTTCAAGAAGTACATAGGAGGTTTCTGTAATTATGAAAGTCCCAGGGGAGGTAACCTTATATATACATATACATAAATCTTATATAATATATATACATACAATATGTAGCAATCAAGTCTTATATGCTCTAAAAGTAAAAATTAATAGAACAAGTAAATAAATATTAAGTTATTTATATTAAAAAAAAGTAGAAGACTACTACTAACAAGTATAAAAAACAAGTATAAATAGCTTTATTGTTACATATATTTAACATTGTATATTTAACATTGTGGTGGGACCCTTTCCCAGACCCTCACTCCGCGGGGATGCCTTGTGCACCGGGCTGCCCTTTTATATTTAACATTGTATAATAATTTTATTTAGATAACGCTAAGTTTTAAAGTAATTAAAAAATATTGTAGAAGTTAAATATCCTTGATTAATAATGAAAGAGATCGAATGCGCTACATTAAAGTGATTAGCGAGATAGATGACTTTCGGATCATTAGATTGGCGATCTGAGACCGTCATTGCGTTCGATGCGTTTTTTCATATTTTTGTATTTTTTCCATTATTTTTTGGATTTGTAGTTTGAGATTTCCGTTAAATTATCAGATTGTGTGTTTATGGTCATCGTATAACTTAACATAATCCCCCCCTTTATATCCTAGCCGGCTGGGGCATTTGGGGTATCAAAAGTTTTAGGATTTTTTCAGGAGAGCCGCTCGATCCTCGCTTTATGTGCGACGCAGCAGGTTCCCACCACCAGGGGCGCTGACGCCCCATCCGCCGCCTCCCTTACATATGACGTTCAATTCCAAGCCCACCGCCGCTTTCCCCATCCTCCCACCACTCCGACGCCACCTGTCTTCCCCTCGCTTCCGAGCATCCAGCGTACCCAGCCCCGCTGATAGCAACCTTCCCCCCTTCCCTGACCTCGTTTGAGCCCCCAGACATCGGATCTCCCTTCCCTAGACACGAGATTCCTCTCCAAAGTCCCCATCCACTGCATCCTTCCATTCTCCAACCTCTCCAAGCCCTCCCAGACGTCGGATTCCCGTCCCACCTCCCCTCCAGCAGTCGAATTTCACATCCCTAGCCCATCCAACCGTCGACACCATTATTCCCCTCATCTAGCCCCTTCAGTCCCTCCACAGCCGCTCTCACAGCCTCCTAGCGCCTTCTACAACTGCCGACGGACCTTGCTATGCCACCCTACCCCCTCTCCGCACCCTCTACAACTACCCAACTACAACCGAGCCTTCTTCCCCCCATTTTACTCCCTCCCAACCCCTTAACCCACCTACCACAACTCCAAACATTCATTTCATAGCCTCCTCGTTCTTCTCCGACATCCACTACACCTTTCCACGACCATTAGATCTTCTTCCATTGACAACGTTAATTACTCTGTGAGTTTGCATTTTAGTTTTATTTTCCTTTACATTGTACATATACTCATATTTATTGTTAATAATATTTTGCTCAATTTATTTGCTTAGTTTCTTTCAATGGACTCATGCGAGTTATTTGTCTGATACTCATTGTTTTACTCTCAATTATATGCAATTAGTACTTGTCACCTGATTTGAATCCATTGTAATCAATTATGATTGTCTTATGCGAGTATTAAAATTTTATTATTTAATTACTCGTCGGAATTGACTACAGATATGGCACAATGGTGACAAAAAATCCATATAGCAGACCCCACTATAGTGGGATAAAGGCTCGAGTGTTGTTGCTTTTTTTAATTATCATCGGAATTAATTGCATATGTGAATTGTTGCATTGCATTTGCATCAAGGTTAGGCTTATGTTGTGAGTTTCATGTTCATTAAATTGTGTGTTGCGTGTGTGCTTGCCCTTGCACTTTTATTTTAGGGTTGATCTTAGATTCATTACATTTGTTTGTTTGCTCGCATTGCATTTGGGGTTAGAGCTGTTTGATGTATTATACTATATATTCTGGTGGTAGAACCTCTTAGGCTCACCTCTATGTGTTTTGGGAACCCCTCTTGTGTATATATATATTGTATCCTTAAGTGTGAATAGACAAGGAATTCATTTCTTCTTTCATGGTATCAGAGCATTCTTTCTACAAGCACATCGGGGTGGATGCTTTCTTCCTTCGTGAGCAGTATGGTCGGGGAACTCTTACTCCTTCCTTTGTTCCTTCTGAGTAGCAGCTTGCAGACTTGATGACTAAGCCGCAGACTCGGTCCCAACATGCTTATCTATTATCCAAACTCTCGGTGTATGAACCCCCGTGAGTTTGAGGGGGGTGTTTGATGTATTATACTATATATTATGGTGGTAGAAACTCTTAGGCTCACCTCTATGTGTTTTGGGAACCTCTCTTGTGCATATATATATTGTATCCTTAAGTGTGAATAGACAAGGAATTCATTTCTTCTTTCAAGAGCATCGCACGTTTGCCACCTATAGATTCGTCCTGCGTCTGATAATAAGTTCTCTGTACTTACTAAAATTGTATTAGAAATATAAAAATTATTAACTAATAATGTGTATAATATTTTATTATTTTGTTTAATGTTAACTAACAAATGTATAGTATAAAAAGATTATAAAAACTTAATTGTAAGAGCACGCTTATGAAAGAAGATAAAATAATAAATCAAATCAATTTAAGCATATATATTGCAATACATTGAAGTATTTAAGTATGTAATTGCTAGCATAATCTAAAATAAAAATAATCTGACGATACTTTCAAAACTCAAGCCGGACGATACATTAAAAAAATTTGGATATGTATGCGTAAATTAAAGAACATAACTTATGTTTTAAGAAGAAAAATGTCATTTTTTTTTTGTCGTCAAAACCAACATTTCAGTCAGACATGTCAGAGGACATTTAAAACAATAGTTAAGACTAGCAATTGCAGAGCCAAATGTCTGTCTGAATAATTTGTTCATCCACCCCCTCGCATGTGTGGGTCGTAAACGGACCGAGTCGCTACTATGTTCAAGCCCTCTCATTTATCTTTTTATTAAGATTGAGTCAAGTTTGAATATCTCAAGAATTTTAAAATCTTATTCACAGTTGTCTATCTATGTTCTAATCGAGTCTAACTAATTATATCAAATATATTGAGAATGTGAGGGAGTAATTTACTTTGTGAGTATCCTCTTGTCAATGCCTTTAATTTCTCAGGGCTTATAGGTGGATGTCTATCAATTCTCAATTCATTCGCAGTTGATGCAGAGAATGAAGTTTGCTCGTTTAGCAGTTCCCATCTGCATTCCAATCACCAAATTAAGTATCAGCAGACTCATTCAATGGCGGATTTAGCTTTCGGCATTTGTGCTCGTAAGTTGTGAGATCGGACAGAAAGTTTGTATTAAGAGAAGGAAATACCTTTTCGGGCCAAAGGTGGCCTGAGGAATGGAAACATAGGCTCGGAGGGGGTTTAGGGCATCGGCGGAGAGAGCGGAAGCGGGAGAGGGAGACGGATTCTTGAGTAGCCATTTGGAGGTGGTTGAGAGAGAAGGATCTGCTGACGCTTCCGCGTTGACCTTTATGGGGATGGTGTGGCGGAGGATTTCTGGGAGAACATCTGCGGGTTCTTCGACGATAGCGGTGGAGGAATTGGCGGCCGCCTCGCCTGATGTTGACGGGGAGAGCTTCTCGGAGAGACGGCCGGCGGCGAGCTTCGATTCTTGGAGGAAGAACGACCCCTCCATCGCCGCCGATCTTCCAGCTAAAAAGCTCATCGTTCTCTCTCCTCCTTTCCGTTTCTCACGGTGATGATTCAAGCGCGCGTTTACTTCGAGCAGAGAGACAAAAAAAAATCAGATTTCGGCTCACTCAAAAATGAGCGAAAATATTTGGGATCGGATGGTGCAGATTATTAATTGGATCCGTTGCGGTAAAATGATAATAGTATTAGAGGAGTAATTCAGATGTATTGCATCTCGATTGTTGATCGCGAGATCCTACGGTCGAATCTGCTCCGCACCTCTCAATTTAGGCGCGCTTACGTACAAAAAACGGACATGGAAACTCTTTTTTTTAGAGCTCATAATTTCTTAAATTTTAAAACAATAAATGCTTAAATGTGAAAAGACAATATTTTGCTATTCACTCTAAAAAATTTATTCTTGATATGTACTCGTATTTATAGCCCGGGTTCGGGCGGTTAGTGGGCGGTTTTCCAAACCCCCACTAACCTCACTTTCTCCATCATGACGGGTCAAACCACTACCCAAACTTCTCTTTCCTACGTGACAGGCAAACAGCGTAACCGCCCACTCGGCGTAACCGCCACTCGGCGTAACCGCCACTCGGCGTAACCGCCACTCGGCGTAACCGCCACTCGGCGTAACCGCCACTCGGCGTAACCGCCACTCGGCGTAACCGCCCACTCCGCATAACCGCCACTCGGCGTAACCGCCCACTCGGCGTAACCGCCACTCGGCGTAACCGCCCACTCGGCGTAACCGACACTCCGCATAACCGCCACTCGGCGTAACCGCCCACGACGGACAAACCGCCAAGCCCAATCCGGGCTAACCGCCGCCCCTCTCTCTCGAGAGGGAGGCCGGCCGCCGGCCACCGGGCGCCGCCCCTCCCTCAAGGGGACCGGCCGGCCTTGGCCAACCCCTCCTTGGAGGGGGTCGGCCATGGCCGCCCCCCCCCTTTGAGGGGGCCGGCCTCGGCCGTCCCCTTGGAGGGGGCCGGCCGCCCCCTCCCTCGAGGGGACCAGCCGCCCCCTCCATGGAGGGGGTCGGCCATGGCCGCCCCCTCCTTGGAGGGGGTCGGCCCGGCCGGCCGGCCTCAACTTGAGAGGGCCGACCTTGGTCGCCCCCTCCCTTGAGGGGGGTCGGCCGCTCCCTCCTTGAGGGGGCCGGCTCCGGCCGCCCCTTTCCTTGGAGGGGGCCGGCCGCCCCTTTCCTTGGAAGGGGCCGGCCGCCCCTCCCTCTTCGAGGGAGGAGTCCGGCCGCCCCTCCCTCCTTGAGGGAGGGCGGCGGCCGACCCTTCTTCCCCGCGAGGAAGAAGGCCGCCGCCACCGCCGCCCATTTTTGGGATTCCGGCGGTGGCCGGCGTCGCCGCTGCGGCGAGATCGCCGCCCGGCGGTTACCAAACCGCCCGATCATGGATGGATCGCATATGGGCCGTCCGATCATCCTCTTTTTCTATTTATTTAATTACTTATTTATTTAAAAATGCTAACCGCACACCATAACTACCGTAACCACCTCCGAATCCTATAAATAGGACCCCAGGGGTCTTCATTAAAGGGATCGGATTTCTCTCTCTCTGAAGGAACTCTGCCTCCGGAAAATCCTCCAACGGACTCCGACCGTTCCGCCGAAGTGAGCGTCGTCCGTTCCGCGGAAGTGAGCGTCGTCCGTTCCGCTAAAGCGAGCGTTGTCCATTCGCCTCTGACGAACGCACTTGACTCCAGCATACACGCTCTCCCAACGTGCAGCGAGACCCCTGAACAAGGCAAAGCTTGGAGCATCAGCGAAGCGGTCATCATCCAAAAGCACAATTCTACAACCAAAGGGTCCAACACTTAGAATATTTTCCCGAGTCACTCAGCATCGTGAGAGGTGGCCTGTCACCCTCCGAGCATCTCTCTCACTCAAAATTGTAAAGAGGCGCGGTCTGTCGCCCTCTCCTTCTCCGAAAGCTGTAACCTCCCGGGAAGATAGTGAAGTTCGGTCGGCACCGTCCCGACAACGTGGTTTTTCACCCCGCCTTGGGGTTTTCCACGGTAAAAAGTCTCCTTGTCCATTGCCGTCTACATTGACTGTTTGCGCGCACCGGCTCGACTCCCGAGCTAAGGCGGTCGATTTAGACCGGACCGCGGAAGAGCCGTGTGCGACCCGCAACAGTTTGGCGCCGTTGCCGGGGAACCGTTCCCAAAAGCTCTAGAATTCAGAAGACAGTATCCCAGCACAGTGATACTCGATCGACGGAAATGGCAAGAAAGGCTGCTCGTACGACCGAAGAGCCCGCTCACGAAGGGCGGCCGGGATCTGCGCCCTCGCTCTCAGGCGTCAACATCGCCCCCGCTGAAGAAGTGGTCGCCACGCCTATGGCGGCCATGGAGGAGCGGATGAACCGACTGGAAGAATTCCAAACCGAGATGCTCCTGCTCCTCAGGAACGTCGCAGCACCGCGTGCTCCTAATCCCCCTCAACAACAGAACGACATACCACCTCTGGCAGAGAGCCAACTCCGCGGCGGACACACCGCTGACGTACATCACACTGCGCGAGATGGGCAGTCCGACACCGCTAGTTCCACCCCATCTGCTTCACCACCACCATTCGGCAGCTACAGTCCCCGATCAGGAGATTAGGAGAATCACACGGGAGGAAATCCGTGAGGTGCTAGCAGAAGAATGCAGACAACTGGGGCGGCCATCCGCCTATGCTCGGGGGGGGGGCACTCGGACGTGGATCCCCGCTGACTCCCCAGATACTAGCTTACCCAGTCCCGCATGGGTTCAAGCTGCCCAGTGTGGAAACCTTTGACGGGACCAACGACCCCCTCGAACACATCAACCACTTCGCAACTGTAATGCGCATCTACAACGCTAGTGATCAACTCATGTGCCAAGTCTTCCCAGCGACACTCAAGGGACAGGCCCGGACGTGGTTCCACTCGCTTAAAGAGGGGGTGATCAACGGCTTCGTCAAGCTGACCCAAGTGTTTGTCGAACAGTTTATGGCAAACAGAAGAGTCGTCCGGGATCCCTCCCACCTTTCCGGAATACGTCAGAACGAAGGAGAAACACTTAAGGACTTCTTCCGCCGATTCACCACCGAGGCTCGACAAATCCCCGAGGTAGACCCGGAGCTCTTACGAGGGGTTTTCCTTGGCGGACTCCGACCCAGCGGTTTCTACTCAACTCTGATGAGGGAAACCGTCCCAAGCTATCCCGACCTCATCCACCAGATAGAGGCTCAAATTGCGGCTGACGAAGCGATAGAGGCCCATCGCCAGCAGTTCGAGGGAGGACTAAAGAGAAAGAAGGAAGAGCTAACCCCGCGGCAGCCGGAAGAACACCGGAACAATGTCCGGCGACAGGATCGGCGCGCAATTAAGGATCCGCGAAACCTCATTATCTCCCGAGGACGGACCCTCGGGAGCTCCATATCAATATAGCAAATGACGAGCAAGCGACAGGACCCTCGGTCCTTCCTTGGAGGCAAGGTCGGTCAAAGGATCGTACTTACACTTATCATAACGGACGACCGGACCCTTGGTCCTCGTCTAAGACAAGCGACGGGACCCTCGGTCCTTCCTTGGGGGCAAGGTCGATCAAAGGATCGTACCTATACCTATCATAACGGACGACCGGACCCTTGGTCCTCGTCTAAGACAAGCGACAGGACCCTCGGTCCTTCCTTGGGGGCAAGGTCGATCAAAGGATCGTACCTACACCTATCATAACGGACGACCGGACCCTTGGTCCTCGTCTAAGACAAGCGACAGGACCCTCGGTCCTTCCTTGGAGGCAAGGTCGGTCAAAGGATCGTACCTACACCTATCATAACGGACGACCGGACCCTTGGTCCTCGTCTAAGACAAGCGACATGACCCTCGATCCTTCCTTGGGGGCAAGGTCGATCAAAGAGTCGTACCTATACCTATCATAACAGACGACCGGACACTTGGTCCTCGTCTAAGACAAGCGACAGGACCCTCGGTCCTTCCTTGGGGGCAAGGTCGATCAAAGGATCGTACCTACACCTATCATAACGGACGACCGGACCCTTGGTCCTCGTCTAAGACAAGCGACAGGACCCTCGGTCCTTCCTTGGAGGCAAGGTCGGTCAAAGGATCGTACCTACACCTATCATAACGGACGACCAGACCCTTGGTCCTCGTCTAAGACAAGCGACAAGACCCTCGGTCCTTCCTTGGGGGCAAGGTCGATCAAAGGATCGTACCTACACCTATCATAACCGACGACCGGACCCTTGGTCCTCGTCTAAGACAAGTGACAGGACCCTCGGTCCTTCCTTGGGGGCAAGGTCGGTCAAAGGATCGCACCTACACCTATCGAAGACGGACGATCGGACCCTTGGTCCTCGTCTAAGACAAGCGACAGGACCCTCGGTCCTTCCTTGGGGGCAAGGTCGATCAAAGGATCGTACATACACCTATCGAAGACGGACGACCGGACCCTCGGTCCTCGTCTAAGACAAGCGACAGGACCCTCGGTCCTTCCTTGGGGGCAAGGTCGGTCAAAGGATCGCACCTACACCTATCGAAGACGGACGACCGGACCCTCGGTCCTCGTCTAAGACTAGCGACAGGACCCTCGGTCCTTCCTTGGGGGCAAGGTCGGTCAAAGGATCGCACCTACACCTATCGAAAACGGACGACCGGACCCTCGGTCCTCGTCTAAGACAAGTGATAGGACCCTCGGTCCTTCCTTGAAGGCAAAGTCGGTCAAAGGACCATACCAACACCTATCTTAACGGACGATCGGACCGACAGCCCTCGCGCAGAACAAGAAATAGAGATTCAGCTCTTCTTAGGCAAGTTCGGTAAAAGGACTGCAATTACGCCAAACAAGACGAATAAAACAACCACGGAGCTCTTTCACAATCACACTCCCCCAGGTGTCTTTTTAAACATATCGTCACAAAAACAAAGCAAGATGATGTACAAAATCCGGTCAACGAACGGGGACAGATATCACGGCAAACACACGAACAACATACAGCTGGATACACATAAAGTACAAGAATGCAAACAAATGGCTATGCGTCAGACGCTAGCCTCGCCCTCCGAGGCATCGACATCATCTTCAGATAGGTCGCCGACCCGAGGCCCTCCACGTCCACATCACGGACTCTAGCGATCAGGCGAAAAGCCTTCGCCGCACCTCGACGGAAGGCGACCTCGCGCTCATCTTCCAGCTGTGGCTCCACCTCTGAGCTCCAAATCTCACCACGGATCTCGTCGGCAAAGGTCACACGATCCTGCTCGTAGTCAAGCGAATCTCGGTACTCAGCAACCCCCGCGACCTTTAACTCGGCAATTCGCTCCTGGGACGAAAGGCGCCCCACCTCTGCCTCCAAACGAGCCACGTCTTCAAGGGCCACCACCCGAAGATGGGCGGACTCGTCTGCCTGCTCCTTCTCAGCACGAAGCTCCCCCTGTAATTGTCTAAGCTCGGCGCGCAGACCAGACTCAACCTGGCTGAATCGTGACACATCGCGCTCCCGTCTACCCCTGGAAATCAACAGGGACTCTTGGAACTCCCGGAGCTCCCTCTGAAGCTGCTCGTGGCTATCCTTCAGACCAACATAATGGTCATTCCAGGTGAGGGCGATATTCGTCTGAACACCAATCTGCAAGAAACAAGAAAATGCTCAGAACACGAACGACATTAGAAAGAAAAAACAAGAGAATCGAAATCACGCTCACCGCAGCATTCATCGCCTCCAGCGACGACGATACTCGTACTCCCTTTACCAGGCGCCGGCGAGGGACCTCATCGGGAACTCGGGGGGCAGGAGACTCGAGTACCTCACATCTGAGACGTCGGGCGCACCCTCGGCTTGAGACTCGCCAACCGCCGCATCTTTTACTTGCTCTCCCTCTCTGTCTGGAGATCGAGGGGCCGAAATTCGATCAACACTACGGAAGACAAGACACCTCTTCGTCCCGCGGCCCAAAGGAGCCGCAACAGAACGTCCTGCGTCAGTGGACAACCCGCAGAGAAGCAAACGCTTCTCCTCCACGCCCTTCGACAAGTGGAAAAGGGCCTTTGATAGCGAACCCGCGTCCATAAAGCCTAGCACCGGGGCAAACTCATGCTCTCTTCCAGAAATTCTGCGACTACGACCTGGAAGTGATCTCCATTCCTCAGGAAGAGACCAGGAATTGCGAACATATCCATATAAGGTATTCCCATGCCAACGATCGACACGACTTTCAAACTTAAGCCATCGCTTATTGCTGTGAACCCCGATGCGTCCACCACCATCGGATTCAACAAAGCACCACTCGCGGAATAAGTCCAGCGAAATCCGAGACCCGTGCTCTCGAAAGAAGGCGGCTAAACCCATCATCCACATCATGCCCAATGGCGTGTACTGAGAGACCGGACACGCAAAGAACCTCAGAATCTCCGCCACCTCCTCGCAAGGAGGCAGGCGAAAGCCAGATCGAAAGGAAGAGTCGCATATGGTCATCCATCCGGTTGGAGGATTTTGGGCCCGCTCTTGGATCCCCGGCACCTTGATCTCTAAGTCGTCAGGTACATTATACCGCTTCCTCCAGACAGCGATACCTTCAACATTCAGAAGAGAACGACCTCTCATCGGGCGCCCGGAACCTCCACGCTTAGATCCCTGCAAGAGCAAAGCAGAAAAACAAGTTAAAAATCGGCCAACATTAGCCCCTACACTCCCCACGTGTCTCCGCGGTCAAAGGGCAGCACATGCAGAAATATCGCGATGCGCGCCCCAGGAATACGGCTGGACGCGGTGGATAGGCGCGGACGCATGCACGTGATCGCCCTACACGCACACGCCCGCGCGCGCTCACCGCGAGCGCGCGCGCTCACCGCGAGCGCGCGCGCTCACCCCAAGCGCGCACGCCCGCACGCGCTCTCCCGGAGCGCGCGCACCCGCGCGCGCTCGCCCGGAGTGCGCACGCCCGCGCGCGCTCGCCCGGAGCGCGCACGCCCGCGCGCGCGCTCGCCCGGAGCGCGCACGCCCGCGTGCGCTCACCGCAAGCGCACGCGCTTGCCCAGGGCGCGCGCACCCGCGCACGCACACCCATGGCGCGCGCACCCGCGCGCGCTCTCCCGGGGCGCACGCGCCCGCGCGCACTCCCCCACGGCGCACGCGCCCGCGCGCATTCACCCGCGGAGCGCACGTCCGTGCACGCTATTGGAAGCGGCAGCCCGGGGCGCACCCGCTTGCGCCCCGGCGGCACTCCACTCACCGCGCTCGTTTGGGTACTCCGCCCCTTCTCCACAACTTATCCCCGCAACGGATTCACTTACCTCGCGCACAATCTAGTCGCATTCCGCCATGATGGAAACAAGCGCCCGTAGAGGAAAGACCTTCTCCTCCTTAGCCGAGCGTTCTCCCCGTCAAAGGTCTTGGGGGGCAATTGATATGTACTCGTATTTATAGCCCGGGTTCGGGCGGTTAGTGGGCGGTTTTCCAAACCCCCACTAACCCCACTTTCTTCATCATGGCCGGTCAAACCACTACCCAAACTTCTCTTTCCTACGTGGCAGGCAAACGACGTAACCGCCCACTCGGCGTAACCGCCACTCGGCGTAACCGCCACTCGGCGTAACCGCCACTCGGCGTAACCGCCACTCGGCGTAACCGCTCACTCCGCATAACTGCCACTCGCCGTAACCGCCCACTCGGCGTAACCGCCACTCGGCGTAACCGCCCACTCGGCGTAACCGCCACTCCGCATAACCGCCACTCGGCGTAACCGCCCACGACGGACAAACCACCAAGCTCAATCCGGGCTAACCGTCGCCCCCTCTCTCTCGAGAGGGAGGCCGGTCGCCGGCCACCGGGCGCCGCCCCTCCCTCAAGGGGACCGGCCGGCCTTGGCCAACCCCTCCTTGGAGGGGGTCGGTCATGGCCGCCCCTCCTTCGAGGGGGCCGGCCGCCCCCTCTTTGAGGGGGCCGGCCTCGGCCGTCCCCTTGGAGGGGGCCGGCCGCCCCCTCCCTCGAGGGGACCAGTCGCCCCCTCCATGGAGGGGGTCGGCCATGGCCGCCCCCTCCTTGGAGGGGGTCGGCCCGGCCGGCCGCCCTCAACTTGAGAGGGCCGGCCTTGGCCGCTCCCTCCTTGAGGGGTGCGGATTCGACCGCCCCTTTCCTTGGAGGGGGCCGGCCGCCCCTTTCCTTGGAAGGGGCCGGCCGCCCCTTCCTTGGGAGGGGCCGGCCGCCCCTCCCTCCTTGAGGGAGGGCGGCGGCCGACCCTTCTTCCCCGCGAGGAAGAAGGCCGCCGCCACCGCCGCCCATTTTTGGGATTCCGGCGGTGGCCGGCGTCGCCTCTCCGGCGAGATCGCCGCCCGGCGGTTACCAAACCGCCCGATCATGGAAGGATCGCGTATGGGTCGTCCGATCATCCTCTTTTTCTATTTATTTAATTACTTATTTATTTAAAAATGCTAACCGCACATCATAACTACCGTAACCACCTCCGAATCCTATAAATAGGACCCCAGGGGTCTTCATTAAGGGGATCGGATTTCTCTCTCTCTGAAGGAACTCTGCCTCCGGAAAATCCTCCAACGGACTCCGACCGTTCCGCCGAAGTGAGCGTCGTCCGTTCCGCGGAAGTGAGCGTCGTCCGTTCCGCTAAAGCGAGCGTTGTCCGTTCGCCTCCGACGAACGCACTTGACTCCAGCATACACGCTCTCCCAACGTGCAGCGAGACCCCTGAACAAGGCAAAGCTTGGAGCATCAGCGAAGCGGTCATCATCCAAAAGCACAATTCTACAACCGAAGGGCCCAACACTTAGAATATTTTCCCGAGTCACTCAGCATCGTGAGAGGTGGCCTGTCACCCTCCGAGCATCTCTCTCACTCAAAATTATAAAGAGGCGCGGCCTGTCGCCCTCTCCTTCTCCGAAAGCTGTAACCTCCCGGGAAGATAGTGAAGTTCGGTCGGCACCGTCCCGACAACGTGGTTTTTCACCCCGCCTTGGGGTTTTCCACGGTAAAAAGTCTCCTTGTCCATTGCCGTTTACATTGACTGTTTGCGCGCACCGGCTCGACTCTCGAGCTAAGGCGGTCGATTTAGACCGAACCGCGGAAGAGCCGTGTGCGACCCGCAACAGTTCTGAAGTATAAAGTATAATTATAATATTTTAACAAACTTATTATATTTTAAGAATTTAATTATTTTTCAATTTACAAAATTAACTTATTTTTTAAAGCAATTAGCATATATTAAAGAGCGTTGATATTTGCAGGCCTCGCGTGAACCACAAAGCGGGGTCTTCCACACTAGCTTCATATTGTACAATTTTACGCGAACTTATGGCCTTTTACTTTCACCACACGACGCTGCTCATGGACATAGCTTAACGAAACAATTGAGGTGCTAACAATATGGTATACTTTGCGCTCGATGATTTTACGCTACACCCGCACAAGAAATAGCATTATCTTCCACGCGGGACTGCTTTCATAACCTTCAATGATGCTTCAATAACACGCATTATCGACATACAGCCTCAGGCGAGTAGACGAACCAACCATCGTCTTGCCCGCCAACACAAAATGGCGCCAACATATATGAAATATGAAAGAGGTGATGAGAAAGAGATTGAGTTTGATAAAATTGCCAATAGTAACAAACCAGATATTTACCAGCGTCCAGCTGATTCATGATCATTTTACTCTTAGGCTTTATTTGGCTCGGGGGGCGGGCGGCAACTTCGGGTGGTGGGCGGCAACTATGGGTGGAAAGGGGGGGTTGGGAACCGAGGGGAGGAGGTGGGGCACCAAAAGGAGCGTTTTGCTCCTTTTTCTATGGCGCGGCGGGTGCAAACGCAGCAAATGCTGCCGCCACGTATTTGATTACGTACCTTGCGGCGGCGTTTGCCGCAAACACCACCCACCACCGCCGCGCCAAATGAACCCTTAATCTTACTGAAAATATTTCTTTACGCCTTCAATTCCACGGGAAAATACAACTTTATGCTTAGATCTATTCATATCATAAACATTATTTAATTGCTATAAACGTACATTAGATGAGACTTTCATATTTTGCTAAGGCTCAGTTTAGCGTGAATGCCACCTTTGTTCGCAAATGCTCAACTTCACCTAAAGAAATTCATCCACTTTTAGGCTCTGTTTTGTTAGAAATCTTATTTATAAAACATTTATTTCATAAATGTTTTTTGGAGTCTTGTATGGTGTTTGGTGTTTGGCTATTCATATTTGATGAAAAGCTCCAAAACCAAATTGGAGGGAACCCAAATAATTTGGAGGGAAACTTTTCATGAATGAAATGATGAAATCATTAGTCCCACCATGCTCATTTGTTTTCTAGCTAGAGGGTATATATATGTTTTCACTCATTCTTATTTGTTCAAAAGAACATAAGGAGAAACTATGAACCGCGCGCGCGCACGCACCGCACCGGACCGGATCCGGATCCGGGGAATAATTGAATTGAATTGTATTTTTTGTACAAAATAGTTTCAGAGCTTTTACTCGGAGTTGCGTCGAATAGATCTCGACGCAACGTCGAATTGATTTCAACGCGTTCTGCCGTTTTACGCGTTTTCTTAACCGCTCTTTTACGCGTGTTTCTTTTCTTTTAATATTGCTTTTAATATTGCCGTTTTCAAGATCCTATTTCTCCGGCGATTTACTGCCTTCGTTTTATATTTATTCACGTTCTTCTCAGAAAGTATGACTCGCTCTTCTGCTCTCTCTGTTTTGTGACGATCTTCTACGTGATTCTTTTCTTTACATTTGCTTCATCAAGTGGGGGTTCGGGTGATCTGTGCTTCTTCAGTGTCCGCGCACATCGGAGCTTTCGGGATCTAGCCGGGTGTTGTACCTTGGAGGAGTGAGCATCGGTGAAAGCCCTGCCGGAGGGTGGTGCAACTTCTTTAGGGCAGTGATCACACGCCTTATCCAGGCTCGATTCTAAACTATAGATTACTCTCTTATTTATTTCTCACTCATTCATGCAATCTTATTAAATATTGTAATATTGTTGTTTCTACAAAGTTTTTAAAACCGGAAATTATATTATTTTGTATATTAATATATGAATATAGGAAAAATCATTCCAACATGTTTTAGAATCCGGCCCGGTGGTGGGGAGGAGAGATAAAATGACCATTCGCAACGGTCGGCTGGTGCTCGCAGGCCAGCGGCAAAATGCTTGGTTTGCTCCCTTTCACGCCGTCCATCCTCAAAGGGAGTTCACGAGAAACTTACCAAACACTTTCACGCCGGTTCAGCCCCGCCGGAACGGCGTCCCGCCGGGTTCTCAAACACAGCCTTATGTTCAAGACTAATTTTTTTTCTTGGTGTTCATAAACTGTGTCCGAGCAAAAACGTCATGATAAACGGAGCCTAAATCATAATTTTGCTCGACTTAAGGCTCTGTTTGGGGCGGCGGCAGAGATCCGGCAAGGCAGCGAACGAGCGGGGTTTGCAACCGAAGGTGGGGAGACAGACCTCACCGCCGTTTTTGCGAAGGTATGCGGGAGCAAACGTCGTAGTCAGCGCACGGCACGTGTTTGTTTTTCCGCCTCACAGCGGCGGTTGCTCCTGCACCGGCGGCCCGCCACCCATCCAAACAGAGCCTAAATCATGCGTATAACGTTTCTACTTTTCTGTGCGCGGATTGTATTTTTATCCCAAAATACAGTTCTTTTTAAAAATAAATCACAAAATATTAATTTACATATTTTTATGATCATTTTAAGATCTCATATGTATATGTTATAGTCTGAAAATAAGTGTTAAAAAGTGATTTTTTTATATACAATTACCGCTGTAAATTACGCATGTTTTACGATGGTAAATATAACTATGAATACAGTTACAGTCGTAATTTCAACTAAAAATATTGTCCCGCACCATCCCGACAAACGCGACGCGTACAGAAAATTCTCTCCTAAATCATAATTTTGGTAACGAAATAGATATTCATGAAACAGCATAACATGCGGGCGAATTATGAGATTTAAAAAAACTAATAAAAACTACATCGGAGAGCCAGTTTCAGCTGGTACATATGCCGGCAAACTAGAGATATACAGTAACCATATAACATCATACTAGCAGTCGTGCGCAGGAATTTCTCTCGGGCGCATGGGCTCCGCACATGCTTTATGAAAGCGCGCGAGCTCACACACAGAGCCCATCAAGAGAATCACAACCGTTCAAAATGGATTTTAACTCATGATAAAAACTCCTTTCCTCCCTAATCGAACCCAACCCGCGATCCCTCCCTCCCCACTCCCCACTGTAAAACCGCATCTTTACAAAAATAAGCCACCACCGCACGCCGCCATTAGTGACAATGCCTTCACTGAGCTTTCAATTCTCACCTAATATCCCACGGATAGACAAAGCCCATTTGCATTCGGCGGAAGTACTACCGCGGACGGGGTATTGTCGTAGCCAGAGTACAGTTGCAGTCACACAGGGCCCCTCCGTGCATTTTCACTCGAGTGCGCGTGTGTTACTAAGAGGTACAAGTACAACTATAATAAAAATTAACTAAAACCCAACCCAATACCTACAGTAGAACAACTCAAAGTCGATCGAGTCGGGTGGAGCGAAAAAAAGTTATTGAATCTTGTAAATTGAAATGTATACAATAAGCTGAAAATGAGATACATGTATTTAAATATTAAATTAAAAAAAAAAAGGTATACATCACATACGTTTCTCTGGGGCCTCCTTTTTCTGTAGGATATTTATTTCTCAGCTTACTGGTACCTAGCTCATAGCTGTAAGCAGAAGAACATAGAACAAACGAAAGTGTGATTAAATTGCAGACGATAAATGAGCGAAAGACGGCAGATTTGGATGACTTTATTGGTTTTTCGAGCGAGAATTTGAAGCGGAAAATTAAGTAAAAAATGGAATGTGCGATCGTGGTTCGATGCAAACTTACAAAATGCGGGAGAACAATGCCAAAGAAGAAACTGCTGCTTGGCACAGCTTCAGACATTATGGTTGGAAGTTCCAAGCAGACGGGCGTCTTCATCAGACATTTCGTCCATTTTAACGTCGGAATTCGACTTCGAAGTCATCTTGTTCCACTCGTTCTCCACGCGGAAGAAGATCCACTGGAAACGGCGAAATATCTCCAACGAAGTGATGGCGAAAACAGTGAGGTAATTATGGCGAAGATGGGCTGACAGCTTGTAAGTCCATGTGCATCTAAAAACCAGGTTGCTGCTGATTACCCAGTAGTACACCTGGAACAATGAAGAGATCACAGATAAGAATCTGGCGAAAAATTTCACAAATAGTGGTATCTACGTATCGTACCCACATACGCCCGTACATAAGGCTGGTGCAGAGATTCGGAGTTTTGAACTTGAATATGGACGAGAAAATGCTGCAAGATGGAAAATGGTGGTGGTTAGTAGGCTAATATTGAGCAGACGATTGTAGAGAAAAAGGGCCGTTTACAGGAACATCCCCACTAAAGCTTCGTTTGGCGCGGTGGTGGTGGTGGTAAACGTGGTGGTCATGAACTGTCGTTCGTGAACATGAACCGTCGTTCGTGAACGCTCAACCTCACCTAAAAAAATTCATGCATTTTATGCTCAAAAGTAGTTCATTTTCTTGGGTAGCGGTCATAACCTTTGTCTTGCCAAAAATACATTATATGATAATGGTATTTTTGGCCAAACTCACTGGAGAAAAAGGATAATGGTGTTTTTGGCCAAACTCACTGGAGAAAATAAGCCGCACCAAACGAAGCCTAAGTTTGCAAAATCACAGGTTGCACCCCCTATCTTTTGAAATTACAAAAACCACCCATGTATGTTTACATTTCATACAGTGCACGCACAAAAATAAGCCCTGGAGGAAAGCGCCGGGGGTAAATTTTGTGCACGCATGTTATGAAATGTAAACTTACATGGGAGGTTTTTGTAATTTCAAAAGATAGAGGGGTGCAACCTGTTCTACGGGTTTGCGTAATTAATATTAGAGAAAGAAGTTTTTTTGGTACCTCAGATCCCAATCTCGGGTAATATCCCAGTAGAATGAATACAGAGAATTCAAGGTACAGGAGAGAAGCCACAGAGGACGATAAAAATTGGTCCAATTTGCAGGCAGAACATGATATTTGAGGGCGGAAAGAAATATCACCGGGATCGCCGTCGAGTATTTTAGAGCTGAAAGATAATGGATTAGATGAACACATGAGGAAATAGATAAGGTCTAGTTTTCAGCATATTTACAAAATTGAGCAGGAAGAGCAAAAACACGCTGTATGCTATATTAAAAGGGAACACTTGACATGGTCATGGTCCTCAAATAGGACCATCAAATGAATCTGAACCTTTCGGTTTTAATTCCCCCGATCTAACAGAATGAGTGATTTTTTAATACATACGGCTAGCATAAAATCCAAAAATATATAAGTTGTTTATAGATACTAGTGGTCGTGCGTACAGACTGTCATCGAAGTGCACGAGGGGACTTCGTGCACGGACGCTAGTCAGTACGGATATGTAAGTACATATTTCTACATTAACTGTTTACATTTCAAAATTTTGCAGAAAGAAAAAGTAGTTATTAAGTGTAGCATACCATTCAAAAGAGAGGATCTTTCTTTTGTGTCCTTGTACTGGCGCAAACATTGGAAGAAGCGGCACAAATAAGGGAAGACGAGAACTAAAGGGATCGCAATAGAGTGACTACCGCATATGGAATCAGCTTCAAACCACGCAATGGTAGCAACCTGGAAATCATCAATAAGTAAGGAGTTATTGCAAAGCTAAGAACACCTTAAAAGTATTAGTTTCTGAGATATATGCCTAAGTTTAAAATCTTTCAATATAAATACTTAACAAGCTTATTCCTAAGGGCTGGGAATGATCTAACTTGAAATCTAAAAGAAACAAGCATAATCCATGCAAATAAAACAATTCAAAACAATTACCACTGAGATCAGTTGGATCTTATAGCATCTCTGTTTCTCTTACTTACCAGTTGTCACCTACATGTTATCTAGACAGCTTCCAAATATCTATATGCAGAGTTCCGGCGAAGAGAAGCCAGACCCTTGTCGGTTCTTTAAATAAATAAAAAATCTCAAAATTCTCGCTCAAACTGAAAATGGAGAGGTCACATAATTCTGGATTGACATGGAGAGTAGATATCACAAGGTCAAATCTTATAGATCATGTAAGAAGATCTACGAACTGATCAGCTGATAAGACAAATGGAACTATAAGAGATTCATCATGAAACTTCTAAGATTCAATGATTAGAGATCAAACTCACGCCTTCTCACATTCATCGTGAATAAGGGATCTGCATTCAGCTTTCTTTGCTGGAGAGACAACATGTTATTTCTTGATTCGCCAGGAGACAAAATTACCCACAATAAAGACAGTTACTTGAAGTGGAGCTTCTATCAGAGAGCGATCACTCTCAATACGCAACGATGAATCCTCTGATTTCTAAGTTTCATGAGCTGATACACAAGACATTTTCCTGGTTGGGCCTTAATGTATCTAAAGATTCTCTGAATAGACGCCGTGTGATCAAGTGAGGGGCATGTATAATTGTGACACCACTCATAGCAAATGATATATCAGGGAGTAAAATAGTCAGATAGAGGTTAGTTTCCCACCCAGTCACTTGTGCATGAGTGTCATTCGAAAAATTCTCCAATCATCAACTACAGGGTGAGTGGAATGAGTGTGAAGATTGGCATCCTAACATGTTTCTCAGTGTTAGGAAAAGTGCTTGTGCCAAAAGTTATTTTCTGGACTTTTGGAAAGCAATGAACATTCACTTTCAGAAAAGCTAAAAGAAGCTTTCCGTATTTTTCATATTTCTCTTCCCATAGGTCAATATTCCCCATCTTCTCCTACTGTTTTTCCTTCCGCTGCTTTTATGATAGCTCTCCCACCACCGCTTTTCCTACCGCCACAACCATCCCAAATAGAGCCTAAGTCAATCTGATGTTGCTTTTTTAGATCATAAAATAATACCACACACTCAGCAAAATTTGTAGTAGATAAGTCTTGATAAATCCTGCTATTCAAAAGCTAGTAAGTCCAGCTAAATGTGTAGTGGATAGTGTTAGAACTTCATTTTTTTTATAATTTACATAATATACTTGTAAGGAGCAAATAAAATATATTGAATGGCTAAGAATTGAGATGTAGATTCTGATTATAAGTGAAGATAATAAGATCTCAATTAAATATGAAGAAATTAAGAAAATCTGGAAATAAAAATTTGAGTAATTATAAGGGCCATTTACCGGGACCTCCCCTCTAACTTTGCTAAATTACTGAGAGCACCCCTCTTATTTTCGGAATTACAAAAAACTCCCCTATAAGTTAGCATAATTACAAAAACTTCCCTTTGAAGTTTTAATTTCATTACAAAAAACCCCATCCGTGTACAATTTCATTACAAAAAAATCTTGAATTTTTGTTCATGATGTTATGAAATGAAAAGTTCAGGGAGGCTTTTGTAATTTCGAAAATAAGAGGGGTGCTCTCAGTAATTATGCTAACTTATAGGGGAGGCATCCTAACATGTTTGGATCAGATAGGAGATCAAGCACATAATTTCTTTGATTTACAGAGACCATCGAAGGATATGGAAACCTCAAGCTCTATCTCAACAGTGGAAATAAAAACATGATCATCCCATGTAACAATGATGCCTCCACATAGATAAGAAGGATGATCAGACCACTAGCTCTTAGGTGAGTAAAGATAATGTGATTAGATTGTAGTTAGAGGCACGTGTGGAGAGATCTTGATAAAAAAAATGCCTGTAATAGGATGGAAATTAACACAATGAGGAAAGAAAGCTCTTATGGACCGAAATAGAAAGCTCAAAGTGAGGTTAGTATGAGACAGGAGCTCATTTACCAAAACAAAGAGAGAGAGAGATGAGAAAGATATATTTGACTCGATAACCCAAAGATCTGGACGATATGTATTTGACATGCTCATGAAAAGTAACATCGTCACTAACAAACAATCTTCAGTTGAATGGGCGATAACACTTACACCACTTAGACTAATCTTAGTACCCCACAAATATGCAATGAATGACAATGTCATCCAACTTCTAGCAAGATGTGTGCAGGTTGTGAACCGAGAAAACACTCACAAGGGTGAAGGGGCAATATAAAGCAGTTGGAAACGGCATCCAAAAGGGTTAAGGAGATAGCACCATTACGAAGTTGAGTGGGCAGGCGAATGAAAATGTAGCAAAGGACCAACACTGATAAGGTAGTTATCATCTAATTAGAAGCGTGTAAGTGATTCCTATAAAATGATATGTTACGGACGTGGAGGGAGAGAGACGTCCTCCAATGTGAGGGTATACCAGCGCCACGAAAGGCCCGCTAGACGCGCGAATATTTTGGGGAATCGAATATATCTTTCTTTGTTTTGTAATTGGACCAGGGTGTTATATAAACCCACGAGGCTATGTATTTTCTTTATCTTGGTTGTATTAAGAAACTTGGGAACCCTAGGGGTTATTAGGGTTCCTCCCTTTTCCTCTCCTCCTCTCTTTTCCTATCTGAATTCTTAGCCGCGGGTCTTGCATTTCGAAATCTCCTAACAATTTGGTCTGACCCGCCTCTCTTCCGGCCACGGTTCCTGTCGCACAAAGACGTCCCAACATCTTCCGCGCCTGTTGCACGCTCCTCACGACGCTCTGCCCCGGGTCGTTTCCGCACCGTCGCCACAGTCGATCCCGTCCGCAACTCCACCGACCGTGTCGACTGCGCCTCTCGCCGACTAAGCAGTTCCCACGGCGCCATCCCCGTCTCGTGCCCGCCCGTGGATTCCGCCGCAACTCCTTTGCTACCGACCGCGAAGATTTGTAACTGAATCTGACAGTGCCTACCGCGACTCCACACGTGTGCATGCCCCCAAGGTTCCGATCAATGGTGCGCTTCGACACACCCACGCCTCAGCCTCATGTGGATCCAGTCATCTCCCACCACCTTGATGCTCACGAGGAGTCCATTGCCTGGCTCCAAACCTTAATATTGCGGATGGATGCTAAGTTCGACGCCCTCCTCTATGGTCGATCGAGTACTTCATCGACCTCTAACGTAGAGTCCCCGTCGCTTCCCGGGGCACACACGGACCTTCCCTGGGAACCTATTTCGCCGCTGGCAAGCTTTCCGCCTGCACTCCGTCCGTTCGATGTCCCTTCCTTCAACGACACCCCATGGGGTGGATTGTCCGCGCGGAACAGTTCTTCAACATCCATCAGATCCCGGAGCCGGACAAGGTCAACATAGCCCTCGTCGTCATGGAGGACGCTGCCCTCCAATGGGTCTATTGGCTACGTCAGTCCAAGCCCACTCTCTCTTGGAAGGACCTTCAGCAGAACCATATTCGTCATTACTATGTCGTTACTCGAGCTCCGTCGTGGAGCATCTTTGTGGCGTCCGCCAGACCGGGTCCCTCGACGACTACATCGACGAAATTTATTGCCTTAGCCACGCATGTGTCGGGTCTCCCTCCCAACCATCACCTCAGTTTCTTCGTGCATGTCTTACTACCGCATATTCGCGCTCTCCTGCGCACACACCACTCTCCTTCTAATGTCGAGGTCGTGGACCTCGCCCATTTGATTGAAGCTGAATTCTAAGTCAAGCCGTTGGATGTTAGTCGCCCACCCACAATGGCCCCTTCTCGCCCGACCCCCACACCCACAACAGTGCACCGTCCAAAACAAATGGAGGCCCACGACCTTCCCGTCCGCCCAGGTCCACCACCGCGGACCCATGACTGCCCACTGAAGGACCTCCGGGTACTCATTGGTGAGGAGGAGCCCGAGGTTACCCTCGCCGACTTTGAGGCCATATAGGCTCATTTGAATATGTCACATTTTAGATATTTGATAAATACATCAGCCAATTGATTTTTTGATTACACAAATGGCATGCAGACATTTCCTTTCTCAATATGATCTTTAATGAAATTCCTATTCACTTCAATATGTTTCGTCATATCACATTGCACAAGATTGTGGGCAATGTTGATACTTGTCTTATTGCCACAATATAAAACGATATATTTCTTCTCTTCAAGGCCAAGATCACGTAGAAGAGATTGCAACAAAAGGCCTTCATAGATTACTTGTGGCATAGCTCGGAATTCAATTTCTCCAAATTTCAGCAATCCCCAAAATTGCAACCCTAATGTTCTATTTATAATAAAACAGAATTAGGGCACCCGAAATCGACGGTTATGATTGGTCGATGGTTTCGAGGTCATAAATACATGAAATAATGTCCGAAAAAAATAATGTTATATATGGAAAAACATCGGAACGCGGATCCGGACACGTCCGCGGAGTCGGATCATCGATTCGGGCACGCCATATATGGCAAGTCGTCAATCGTCCCTGAACGGGCCCAAAACTCGTCCTCCGCTCCGCATCATTCTCCCCGGCTTGAAAGAATTCATCTTCCGATGAATAGGGATCAGAATTCTCTCGATGCAAGCCAGGTAAGACTCGATGAGGTCCACCATAGGTCGTCCAAGTGTCGTCGCTGGGAAAGTATCCTCGCCAATTGATGTAGGGTAGGCTAGGGTAGGCTGTGAAGTGAACTCCTAGAATGCACGCTAGTGGTGAGTGGGGTTACCTCTCAATTACCTAATGACTAAATGTATGCAATATTTGTAATCAGGCGCCACAATTAATAAAAACATTGAATAACATAAGTGACATAACATCAATCCATAAACAAAACAAAGTAATTTTCTTAGGGCTTAAGGCGATGACTTTCTTCCGCACGGAGGGTCAAAGCAAGCGCACGGCGATTCAACCCTTCCTGCAGTTAGAAATTTCACGGAGCAAATAACTAAATAAACTGTAGTCCCAAACAAGCATGTAATAACCACACCACAACAATATTTCAACACCAATAACCAACACAAAACAGAACACAAAATACTAAGGTTGTTGTAAAAGGGCAAAATCTGAAGTTTGGAGGAGAATTAGGGTCTTTCGGGTATTGGTGGACTGGATCGGGTAAGAAGAAGGTCGGTGGGAAGGGGATGGGCTGGATCGGGGCGGAAGGTGGCTGGATCCAGGCAGAAATGTCCAGTTCTGGACATATCTGGTGGGGGAAGGAGATCTGAGAAGGTGGCTCCACATGGTGGGGGTGTTGGCAGCAAATGTAGGGGGAGAAAAGGGGGCGGCGACCTGGTGATGTGGGCGGACAGAGGGGAGGGAGGCGGACAGCAGGAAGCAGTGAAGGGGGGGGCGGCTGGCAGGAGCAGTGGGAGGAGGGGTAGCGGCGTATAGGAGAACAGTGGGAGGGGGCGGCTGGCAGTAACAGTGGAAAGGGGAGGGGCGGCTAGGGAATGGGGGCAAAGGAAAACACAAAGATACAAACAAACTTACCCAAGGAGTCGTCACCAAGGGGTTCCACGGAGTTGGCACCGCGGAGATCACCGAAAATGAGAAAGAACTCCAAATTTCAGCAATCCCCAAAACTGCAGCCCTAATGTTCTATTTATAATAAAACAAAATTAGGGCACCCGAAATCGACGGCTATGATTGGCCGATGGTTTCGGGGCCATAAATACATGAAATAATGTCCGAAAATAATAATGTTATATATGAAAAAATATCGGAATGCGGATCCGGACACGTCCGCGGAGTCGGGTCATCGATCCGAGCACGCCATATATGGTAAGTCATCAACCGTCCCCGAACGGGCCCAAAACTCGTCCTCCGCTCCACATTATTCTCCCCGGCTTGAAAGAATTCATCTCCCGATGAATAGGGATCGGATTCTCACGATGCAAGCCAGGTAAGACTCGATGAGGTCCACCAGAGGTTATCCAAATGCCGTCGTTGGGAAAGTATCCTCGCCGATCAATTCCTCCGGACTGAAAAGCTCTCATCTCCGATGAATGGAGACGGTCGTGCTGAAGTTGAAGTCTAGGGGTGAATCAATCAAGCTTTGTTGGTAGCATCCAGGTGTCGTCGGTGAAGGGTCGTCCGCGCCAGCGAACCAGGTCTCGGCACACAAGACCGTTCGTAGAGGGGACGGACTCATGCGTAATGATCTCAGAGATATGCTCATCGCTCATCGCACTAGTAGGAGGATCCGGTGGAATCAGTGGTGCCAAAGGCGAAACCGGTGGAGACCGAATCTCGGGCAAGTGGGGGTCGGATGTGGGCTGAGCAAGGGGTAGTGAATGCGGTGGCAAAGGCTCGGGTGTGGACTGAGTGGTGGGTGGCAAAAGCGGTGGTGATGGCTCTAGAGGGCCGCCAAGATATGGGTCTGAATATTCGTGCGGTGCAAAGTAGGGCGCCAGGCCTTCGACACTGACCACGGAATGGGTACTCATGCTCGCGGGGATGTCCAGCTCATAAACATTTGTCTCGATGCGTCTCAGGACTGTGTAGGGACTGATCCGCCTAGCGCTTAGTTTCTTAGCAGGCCCCTGAGGGAGCCTCTTAGTGCGGACTCTTACCATCACTTGTTCACCTACTAGAAAGATCCTTTCTCGCCTATGTTTATCTGCATGTTCCTTATAGTATTCATTGCTTGAATTAATTTTGCGTCTGATTGATTCATGCAATGACGAACAAATGACTCAACAGACTCATGCAGATAATGCAAATGATGCAAATAAAACACGACAGACATGACACACTTGTTATGGGGTAGTCTGACAATGCTTGGAAATCTACAAAATGAGGTGGCCTATCATGAGTCTCTCTCGGTGGAGTGTAGAAAAACTCATCCAGTGTGTGACGAGTGTCCAGGTGACCGTGTGAGACATCAACACTCAAATACGAGCTCGTAACGAGCCAAATGTCTCTCAGCGAATGTGATACATCAGGGGGCTCACCAGGAGGTATGTAGGAAAAGTCATCGCGAATGTGACGACCACCTAAGTGAAAATCATGTACATCGACTAGAAGGCATGACTCTAGAGTGTGACAAGTGTCCCTGAAAAGAAAGAACTCATCTGGTGGGTCAGCAGGTGGTGTGTCCCAAAACTTATCGAGGGTGCGATGTGTCACAAGATAGGACCCCACAAAATTAGGAGTATGCTCACGTTCACTTGCCCTGAATACTTGATGCTTCACTCAATATCCATCCTTTGGGGCAAGGTCAGGGACGATAATGGAAGGGGCGTCAATAAATCGATACTCATACGTGAGTGGCTCACCTGAATCCCATCCTCACCAAGATGTGGCAGTTCATCTGGAGGCTCAACCGGGGGCTCGTCATAGAACTCGTCACTAGGGTCAAGTTCCTTCAGATGAGTACCATCGTAAGGGGTAGTGTGCTCATAAAGGTGTGAGATAGCCACTGCGAGATCAACACCAGACTCTGGGCTCTCGGTCGTGATGTGACTCGGAGCAATGACAAGGGAAGAGGGACATAGACCTAGTCTCAAGAATGAGTTTGTATGTGTGGTGTCAAGAAATGAGTCTATGGTAGGGGTGCTAACTAACTCAGTGCATGGCAGAAGAGGAGGTGCAGGTGAGGGACACAACACTATAGAATCAATAGGGCGCTCAGACTCACTCTCAGTCGGGGTCACTAGAGAAGAATCAGGAACAAAAGACAAACCACTCATTGGACAAAGCACCTCACTGGAGCGAGAGAAATCCGTATCAGGTATCATCTTTGTCGTGTCTGACAGGACAATGGTAGGCATCGAGGAGACCTCGGTATGGGAGAGACTCGTACTGCGGAGGTCAAGGTGTGAATCCACTCGACCAACTCTTGCGGATCTCAAGGACTGTTCATGATGAAGGGCGAGTTGATATGTCTACTCAAGGGACTTCGAGCTGTGGTAAGCTAATTCAGTACGTATGTCAGATCGAAGTTCAGACCAAAATCGGGAAATGGTCATAGTTGGCTCCTCTCGGATATCGCTCTTCACAACTAACTCATCAAAACGATCATTGTACTCAGCGACAGACAGATCCTTGCTTAAGGGAAAATAGTTGCTCGAGCAAGCGACTCCGATATGACGGAGGCAAATACCTCTGACACAAAATATGCTTCATCTCCACCCAACTAGTGATGCGATGAAGACGATCTCGCTAGCGGGTCCTCTCAATGCTAGACCAATACGCTCTCGCCTGATCTAGAAGCCTAAGTTTCGCAAACTTGAAGCGTTGCTCATCGAATAACTCAAAATGATAAAAGACTCGGGACTCGGTGAGCCGTCAAAAGAAGGGGCATCAGTACGAAACTGCCACTCGAAATCCCTCTCAGAACGTCGATCCTCATAATAATCATCTTTAAGATAATCGAGTCGTGTTGAATGATTAACACGGCCCGCTCAAGCGCAGGAATACGGACGGCGGTAGTCACCATAGTGTTCATCTCTCGCATAGTGGGATCGCGTCGATGGGTCAACACGATCTCTGGAAGTGGTGTGTTGCGATCGGGAATAATCAACGTAGTAACGTGAGGGTCTCTTAGAAGGGGCTCTATGAGATCTGATGTGAATTGACTCGAGATCCCCAAATTATGGAGAGGAATGACGATGATAACTTGCCATAAATGAATCTAAGGACTCTATATGACCTACCACTACGCATATAAATGTGGCCCAAACCTTGGGCTCTGATACCAATTGATGTAGGGTAGGTTGTGAAGTAAACTCCTAGAATGCACGCTAGTGGTGAGTGGGGCTACCTCTCGATTACCTAATTACTAAATGTATGCAATATTTTAAGCAGACGCCACAATTAATAAAAAACAATTGAATAACATAAGTGACATTACATCAATCCATAAACAAAACAAAGATATTATCAGAGTGCCATTATTTGCAGGAACAAATTTGTACAACTTGGAGAGATCTTCAAACTAAGACCTTTGGGATTCCTTTAGCCCATAAAAAGACTTTCGAAGATGACATACTTTCCCTTATGATCCTTTTGAAATGAATCAAATTGGAAAAGACATGTGAACTTCTAAATCATCATGGAGAAAATCATTCTTAGCATCAAGTTGTTGGAGATCCTTACAACAACAAACTGCATAGGACAAAACAACAACAACACTCAAGTCTTTATCCCACCATAGTGGGGTCGGCTATATGGATCCTTTGTCGACATTGCGCCTTATCTTTAATCATAGCCTCACTAATGCCTAAGTACATCATATCTTTCCTTATATTCTACCCCTCCCCCGTTTAACATGTCTAGTGACTAAACTCTCACAACGCCTAATAGGTGCCTCTAATGGTCTCCTATGTACATGTCCGAACCATCTTAAACGAGCTTCTCGCATCTTCTCTACAATTGGCGCCACTCTTGTCTTATCCCTGATACATTCATTGCTAATTTTATCCAGTCTCGTGTGACCACACATCCACCTAAGCATTCTCATCTCCGCAATTCCATTTTTTGCTCATGTACACCATTCACTGCCCAACACTGGGAACCGTAGAGCATTGATGGCCTAGTTGCAGTACGGTAAAACTTGCCTTTAAGTTTTAATGGTACTTTACGATCACATGAGATCCCAGACGCGCCTCTACACTTCAACCAACCTGCTTGGATTCTATGTATCACATCTTTATCTGCACCTCCATCTTTTTGAATTATCGATCCCAAATATTTAAAGCACTCACTGCGGGAAATATCTTGGTCACCCAATTTAATGACGGAGTCATCCGACCTTCTTGCACTACTAAATTTAAGTTATATATACTCCGTCTTTGTCCTGCTCAACCTAAAACCCTTCTTTTCTAAAGTGTCTCGCCAAGATTCAAGTTTCGCATTTACACCCTCGCGCGTCTCATCGACCAAAACAATATCATCTGCAAATAATAAACACCAAGGTATTGCTTGTTGGATATGTCCGGTGAGCTCATCTAAGATAAGGGTAAGAGATAAGGGTTTAAAGCTGACCCTTGATGTAAGCCAACAACGATAAGAATTCCTATGTTAATCCTCCAGATGTCCTCACCCTGGTCACTGAATTTGTATACATATCTATGATTACGTCAATGTATGATACATTTACACCTTTCTTTTCTAAGACTCTCCACAAGACCTCTCTTGGAACCCTTTCATAAGCCTTCTCCAGATCGATAAACAACATATGCAAATCTTTGTCTTTCCTGATAAAAGAACGTGAATATTGGCGTATAGCAAAGATATCCATATAATCTGACATGTAGACCTGTGTATACCCCTGAACAACTAAATGAGCCTTGGATCTTTCCACAAACCATCTTGATTTTTTCATTGAAAATACATACCTAGACCAATTTTCAGGAGGAACTCAAGCAATCTCTTAAGTTTGATTCTTTTCCAAAGGTGTCATTTCCTCAACCATAGCTTTTTTCACATAGATATATCAAAAGCAACCTGTCAATCGCTAGGAATGTTTATGGAATAAATAAAGGCAACAAATGCTTTATATTCAGGAGACAGAAATGGAGAGAGGGTTCTAAGTACAATTGGAGTACCTTTTAGCATGAATAATAATGAGTACTTTTCTGAGAGTAATTAGGAGGTTAAGATTGTCTTCAGGATCTGGTTCAAAAGTAGGTTTGGTATAATAGGAGAAGGATTTGGAATTGGTTCAGGGCTAGGGGTAGCAGTAATGTTTATAAGACCTACAAAAATGATGATTCACTTTATAAGTAATTATCATCTCGCCTTGAAAGTGTCTTTCTTCTGTAGCGCGTTTACGGGACGATGAAGAGGAAATTTCTAGGCAACGTGTTAGGCTTGCATTGTAGATCTCACGATTTCTTGCAAAGTGCATTTATGGGACGACAAAGGGAAACTCTTTATGCCCAGGGTTTGCACAGGAAGGCACCCTTTCAGCACAGAACTTGACTTCAAATAAGGTGCGGAGGCCCTTTTTCATAGATTTGGAGAGGGCAATCTACCGATGAATCTGATTTCTCTCTAAATGTAGCCAATAGGATCATCCAGATCATCTCTCATGGATCATGATTATTTCCAGGTGGATGGGTTGGCGAAGGTGATGGTTCTCTGTGTCTCCTTGTCGGAAAATTTGGAGGTTCTCCTATGGGGCACAAATTTTGGAGATCTTTATTTCGTCAAGACAAAAATAAGGGTGATGACAGATCATCGATCGGGTATATGAAACATTAACAATCACCATCAAATTTTGAAGTGAGTGGGTTTGAATTTCCCATAATTCTTCATGCTATGTTTCAGTTAATAAATGGATATTGATCAATTTGGGGGATGACAAGTCTTTCACGATTGAATCTTGATTTCATACAATGAGCCTGTCATAGTGGGTTGGAAAAAAATTTGGATCAATGGTGTTTTGGAGTCCTATCTGGAGGAAGAAAGTGGAATACGAGTTATCGGCAGCCACAGGGGGTCATCGGACCCCCCCCCCCCTGAACCGGCTGCAGGTTTCCGGCAGTCTAAGAGGCGATAAAGGCTCCTCACCATAAAAGTGGGATAGTAAGGATCACGCCAGTGCATCCGTGTGAACCAAGGTTATCAGGATCGCGATCCGGATCGTAGGATCTTACAATCCAGATTTTGTAAATCAATCCGGATTTTACTTAGGATCTAAATCGGCACCTCTACGACTGGGATCGCGATCCGGATCTTAGGATCTGTAGGATCGCGATCCCGACACGATTCTACCGATCCAGACAAAGAGAACTAGAAACATGTCCAACCCTATCCCGACCCCACTCAACCGGTCCAACGCCCATAACCCATCACTTAACCTTATGTCCTTATCCCAAACCCGCCCCCATACCCCATCACAGAATCACGTCTTGCCACTTTACCGTATCCCAAGTGTCAGTTGTCGACTACAAACAAAGGCTAAGGGCTACGTCTTTGGTCACTTCCAGTCCAGACAACGTCTTCCTTTTTCTTTGTTACCAGGTGAAGCGAGTATGATATTATCTTTTGATTTAGTTATTAAATTGTTTTTTATATAATTATTCACATACTCCTCAATTTAATGATTTTTTTGTTAATTGAGCACGTAATTGGATGATACAGTTCAATTTTATATTTTGTCTTAATTTATGAATGTTGTAGGATTTAGCGATCCTCGATCCGAACCTACGATTCGATCTGATCAAACCTCGAAACGATCTCACCTAGGATCTCGATCCTGACAACCTTGATGTGAACCCTAGATGATCCAATCGGCTCTTGCCTGACCGAACCGGTTCGACATAGTTCGAGGTGGTCCAGCCTCGTCAAAGTTATTTTGGCTAATCAAACTCCGATTTCTGCATTTTTGTGTTGAAATAGTTCTGACATGGACAACACACCGATTAGTTTCCATATTCTGGATACTATTTGTAGTTACCCAACCATCATCAACATCATTAGCCTGATACTCACAAAACAAATATCTATTAATTATGAATCCAAAATTCCATTAGATCATGAAAAAATAAAATAAAAAATGAATTGATACGGGAAAGATTCATAGATTTCCAATAATTGTTACATGAAAATAATATCAAGTTAAATATATCACGGAACTTCATGTCTCCAAAGGTTAAGATGACAACAAGATGAGGCACTGTAATTGCTTAGACAATATACAAAATCATTACTGCACACACCTGATGGTTTACCATCCGACAAATGGACCGCTCCAGATCTGAGAGAACCTGATAATAAATTTAACCATAAAATGATGATGTGGCTTGTAAAAGAAATAACGAATGAAGATTAAACATAAAACTATAACTGATATAGATACAGAATTTCAAAATTTGCCAAAAGTTGACATAAAGCAGGAAACATCAACTTGAGATAACATTTGAACGGACAAAAAAGTAAAGCGCCTATGAAAAGGATACAAATTAAATTTTCTAAGACTGCAGTCTGCAGCATATCAGACTAGTCAAAATTTTATGATTTCCATTCTGCTTAAGCTACTGAAAAATAGATAGAAGCACAAAACTGGTTTCCAGGGATTATAGTGTGTCTAAATTTCAGAATTTATGGACTGTATTATATGATCATCACTTGCAAGTGCTTGGAACATGTATTGACTAAAATTCCCACATAACACTTATTGTCTGCTCCTACAATAGGAAAATCAATCATGTAAAGTTCGAGAGTACCTGCCTTCGACATTGATGTCAAAATATCAGCCAAGAAGAAGTCAGCAAAAGATATCGCCTGCATGACAAAGGGAAAAACTATATAATCACATTGATAAAAGAAAGTGACAGCTGACAGTAAACAAAAGGCAGTTCTATGATCTCCATCAAACCTACCCAAAAGCCCTTCACAGAATACAATTTATATAGATTATGCAAGGTATGGGAATTCTTAGCATTAGTGAAACCTTTGAGATGCTTAAAATAGAAAGGCTCATCTCCATAATTTTATATGATGAATAGGGGCAAGGAAAAGATCAGAAACTAAAAAGCATTTAAAGAATCCATTATCAATGATGGATATGGAATGGAGTGTGGCCACAAAAACTAAAAACTGTTAAATTCTGAATAAAATTTATTTTAAGTATTTTAGAAATTAATTAAGATAACAATAAACTATCTACAAGACATTCAAAATTACCACAACCAAGATTTAATACACATGCTGGTCCCTAAAACACATTACAGAAATTGACAGGTACAATTTTAGTCTGGTAGTGGTCTACTACACAGAAGAGAGCATTTATTTTCATTTTCAAAAATAAACTTCAGATTCAGATATCATGAGCTACAAATGAAGAACTCAGGGCTAAAACAGCAATTAGCAAATTCTGAAAAACCTTCAGATCATATTATGAATTATGAAGTAAAATTGGCATACCAGGTTCTCTTTGGCTCCATAGATGAGTGATTATACAATAGTGAATTAACACTAAAGTGACTAAACATATTTCTCCTGCAGTTGATTTTTTCGTATGCATAACTTACATGAGAATCAACATAGATATCTAGACAGCGAATACAGGCTTGCAGAACATCAAACTCCACCAAAAAAAAAAAAATACATAAACAGTTATCATATTTACTTTTGATTTATGAAGCATAATACAATAAATTAAGTTAATAGTACTGTCCATAGACACCATAAAGGTATGGTGAGTCAAACTAGGCTGGAGCAAATCTCAATAAGCGAGTTGATCAATTAATGGATCTATATTTGAATAATTGGTAAGGAAAGCATAAAAAGAATAAGAAATTGAAAAGGGTGAATGCAAGATTAGAGGAGAGAAAGAGTTAATTAGAATTTTAGGTCATTTTTATATTTTTTTAAATTGCAACCTTGAAAATATTTTAACTATGGAATATTATTACACATTTTAAAACAAGTAAAATCAAATTATTCTGACTCAGTTGCCTTACCCACCTAATGAATCTATTTGGACTTGATAAAAACTAAAAACATTATGAACCATTTCAATTTGCCAGTTTACAATTTATGCAATTTAATAAGCCATTTATTCTTTAATCTGGGCATCTGAGGTTTATTACAAAATAACATTCAATAATGCATAACCAATAATCATTTTTAGTTTTGATTTAGGAACCATAACACAAAAAATTAAGATTGCCATGCATGTACTATAAACTCCATGTACTATACTCCATGTACTATAGACTCAGTGAAGGTCTGCTAATATATAATAAAAGAAACAATATTATAAGCATATTAATTGCTAGCAAACTGGACGAGGGACATGAACAACATACCTGTAGTGGAAGAATGATACGCCAGAGTGTCCTTAAGAAGTAGTAACGAGAAGATAGGTAGAATATGTCAAAAGGAAAAATGAGAACCATTACGATAATAGCATATAGGATAACCTGCAAATTTCCAACTAGATTTATTATTAGGGCTTTCCCAAAACAACAAACAAAACCAAAGAGAGATTCCATAAG
>JAWHQI010002031.1:0-47683 GCA_033032865.1 Dactylorhiza incarnata | reverse complement strand
CCCCCCCCCCCCCCCCCCCCCCCCCCCCCCCCCCCCCCCCCCCCCCCCCCCCCCCCCCCCCCCCCCCCCCCCCCCCCCCCCCCCCCCCCAACCCATAGCCCACTTGAGAATACCCATATTGCAGGAAATCATTCCCAACAGCCCGAATTCAGAGTTTTTTTGCATTTACAGCACCGTCCAGCCCCTGAGTCATCCCCCACTCACTTCTTAGGACTAATTGATAGATAATCATATTATTGGGATATTAATTTGTACTAATTTGCCCATCAATTGTTCTACTTGCAAGACTTACTCGATTGTCATTTAATTGAAGCATTATTAACTTCAATTCGACTGGCAATTGTTCATTTATCTAATACTCTAACACCAATTGTGGTTGTTTGTGAATTTCTTTATCAGAATCAGAATTTATTGCGATTAATTGTTAGACAAGTGTTTGTGCATCACACCATCTAGTTTCCTACGACACTTGACATCCACTGATTAGAATCCAATAGGACACGATTACACACACCTAGATCCGTCTTGCGTCAAAAATCTTCTACAAAAAACATCAACATCTCAATGTCCAAAGTTATCGTGATCTTAATTGGGTTGGATCTGCCTTTTACAGAAGATCTACTATTGGCTACTCTATGTAGGTGGCAATTTAGTGTCTTGAAATTTTTTAAGAATAGAATGTGGTTGCATGCTCCTTTACTGTAGCAGAATACAAAGTCCTGGTCTTGGCATGTGAGCTCAATGGCTTAAATTTATTTTTAGGAGAACTAGTTTAAGTCCATAGACACATATTTTCTTTTGTGCAATCAAGTTGATATCCATATAGCGTTTAATCATGTTTTCCGTGAAAGAATCAAGCACATTGAAATTAATTGTCATTTTATCAGAGAAAAATTCAAGCTAATTTCATCTCTACTTCAATTGCTCCTTATGGTACAATTAGCTTATAAGTTTACCGAGGTTGTGTCTGGTCAAAATCTTTACGAAGGTTCTACTCATTTTAGGATGATGGATGTTTATGGTATCGCTCATGGGGCTGTTAAATTACAAACTCAAGGTGAATATCACCTGATTATACTGTGATGGCTCGCTAATTTCTTTATCATGTGCAATCTTATGCCGGAAATTATCTTGTGTATGTTACATCATTGCTAGGCTGCAGTCGAGTTTCACTTACCATTGCACTGTAGGTTCCAAGTAGGTTACCAATTCACCCAACCTTACTCTGTCGGCTAGAGAGTTAATTTCAAATTGCAAGAATTATGGTATATCAGCAAAGAAACTTCATTAACAAGCTTTCCGTTCTATCACGTAGCCATTTATCAGTTCTCATTTCGAGTAAGTGTGAATGGAATGGCAAAGCGAGGTGTCCCTCAAATAACTTTTTCAATTATTTTTTTAATTAAATTAACATCAATTCAACTCACTTAAAGTATCAGCTATGTACGAAACCAGAAGAAAGAGAGAATAATTAAATATTCAAAATAATATTATTCTCAATCTAATATCATTACATGTACAATGGGCTCCTTATATAGAACAAGGGCGAAGGAGCACAAATGAAAGTAGAAATGTGGGACTAAAGATGCCTAAGAGAGAGGGCCCAATGGGGCATTTATACATGGGTTATCTAATGTTCTAATACTCCCCCGCAAGCTGGAGCATACAAGTAGTAGGCACCAAGCTTGGAAAGGAAATGTTGGTGTAGTGAGCGAGGTAAGGATTTAGTGAGAACATCAGAGACTTGATCTGCAGCAGAAACATGTCGTAAACTCAATTTTCGAAGTTGAACCTTTTTCCCGTACAAAGTGATTGTCAATTTCGATGTGTTTGGTGCGCTAATGAAACACAGGATTTTCAGCAATATGAATAGCAGCTTGGCTATCACAAAAGAGAATGGCCGGAGATGGAAGTTGGACTCCTAAATCAGTAAGGAGACTCTCTAGCCAGGTGAGTTCTGAAACGGCAACATCCATGGAACGATATTCGGCTTCAGCGGGGCAGCAAGCGACCACAGTTTGTTTCTTGCTTCGCCAGATAACCAGATTTTCGCCAAAATATGTGCAGTAACCGCTGGTGGATCGACGATCATCGAAGGACCCAGCTTAATCAGCATCACAGTATGCAACGAGAGACAGAGAAGTAGAAATTTTGTACATCATTCCTTGTCCCTGAGCATTCTTCAGATATTTAAGGATGCGTTCGACTTCCTGAATATGGGAGGTCCGTGGAGTATGCATAAGCGACAGACCACACCGACCGCAAAGGATATGTCGGTCGTGTGACAGTAAGATAGATAAGATTGCCAACAAAGCTCGATAGTACTTTGGATTAGGCAGGAGTTGGTCAAAGTCTGATCCATGAGCACAAAGTTGATAATGTGCATCCATATAGGTGTATCCACAGGCTTACACCCAGAGTAGTCGGCATCATGAAGAAGATCAAGACGGTATTTCCGCTGAGATAGGACAAGACCATCAGGTCGTCGGGCGACCTCAATCCCTAAGAAGTACCGGAGCCGGCACAAATCTTAAATGTGTAATTGAAAGGCAAGATGTTTCTTGATCTGAGTAATGCCAGAGAGATCATCACCTGTGACAAGAATGTCATCAACATAGACCAAAAGAATAACTGTGCCCGAAGGACGTCGACGGATAAACAAGAAAAAGTTTGTCGAGCTCCGGGTAAAGCCACACTCACGAACCACCCGGCTAAATTTATCAAACCATGTCCATGGAGACTTTGAGACCGTAGAGAGATTTCTTCAGATGACAGACTATGGACTCCCACGTGGTTGCATAACCAAGAGGTTGTTGCACATAAACAGTCTCCATAAGGTCTCCATTACGGAAGACGTTTTTGATATCGAGCTGATGCAACGGCCACTGGCGATGGACAGCAAGAGAGATTAGGAGACGAACGGTGTTGAGCTTGGCGACAAGAGAGAAGGTCTCCTCATAACCAATGTCATGTTGTTGAGTGAATCCGTGCGCAACAAGACGGGCTTTGAGGCAGTCATTTCCTCATTCATGGCCACCCGCCAACCGGGATACTAAAAAGCTTCCTCCACAGAAGAGAAAGTCGAAATAGAAGACAAGGAGACCGCAAACTTGCACGCATCAGAGGAGAGGCAGTGATCTGAGGCAGTGCAAGGAGACGTAGTCGGATAGAGGATGCGTGGTGGAGGGTGTGGTCGAATCAGCAATCGGCGGAGGATCAGTGGTAGACAAGGGCAGTTGCGGGGCACCAGATCGAGGATAGCGGCGAGAGTGGACACGAAGGGGAGGAGATGGGGCAGGAGATGGTGTCGGGAATAACGGTGGTAAAGGGGAGGTGGTAGGAACAAGAGGACGTGGGCGATCAGTAGATGGTGTTGTCGTGGTGGCAGAGGGATGGAAAGACTGGTGTTCCAAGAAAGTAACGTCAGCGGACGTGATCATCTTTCTAGCAGAGGGAGAATAACAAACATATCCCTTCTTGGTGCGTGAATAACCAACGAACATGTAGCGGGTGGCGCGAGGGGCCAATTTGTCAACGGGGGCCTAGATGATGAACGAAGCAGACGCAACCAAAGACCCGTGGTGTTAAGGGAAAGAGTTCTCTCTCAGGAAATAAGAGAGAGAAAGGGCTGGAAAAGTTGAAGACAGACAAGGGCATGCGGTTGATGAGATAACACGCAGTGGAGACAGCGAAACTCCAATAGGGAGTAGGGACCTGCACTTCGAGAAGGTGACGATTTGAGAAGGTGACGATTCGAGAAGGTGACGATTCACTTCAAGAAGGTGACGATTCACTTTGAGAAGGTGACGATTCTTCTGTTCAGGGATACCATTCTGCTATGGTGTATACACACATGAGATTTGATGGATAATGCCCAAGGAGTTGCAGAATTCTTGAAAGGCATGGCCGGTGTATTCACGCACATTGTCGGTGCGAAAAAATCTAATGGTGCGAGTAAACTGTGTTTGGCTTTCGATAGTAAAGGAGCGGAAAATGGACAGAAGCTCAGAACGATCACGCATCATATATAACCAAGTCATGCGGGAGTAATCATCAATAAAGGTAATGAAATAGTGATAGCCAGAGATACTCGCAGTTTTGTAGGGATCCCAGATATCAGAATGAACTAAATCAAAATGAGCAATGCTCCGAGTACAACTAGGAGGAAAAACAGAGCGATGTTGTTTCCCATAGATACATGATTCACAATCAAACGAAGAAAAAAGGAAATCTGGAAGGGCCTACTGGAGGATTGGGAGAGGGGCATGACCAAGACGTCGGTTCCAGTCAATAGAGTTGACGGAGGAGAGGGCAGGAGTAGGAAGATCCAAGATGTAAAGCCCGTTAGACAGACGCCCTTTACCAATGATTTTCCGTGTTAGCCGATCCTGCACAACAAAAGAGGACGAGGAGAAAGTGATTAAACAATCATGATCGTGGGTTAGACGGCTTACAAAAAGCATATTAAAGTGAGAGTCGGGGACATGGAGAATAAATCTCAACGAGAGAGATGGAGTGAGAATCATATGGCAAGAGCCAGTAACACGAGTAGTGTCGCCATTGGCCATGATGATGAACATGGGACATGGAGAGTCCAAATACTGAGCGGGCTTCTGTGGGGTGATGTGGTTGGTGGCACCAGAGTCCAGAATCCAGGAAGGACTATGGGAGAGACAGGAGATACCTTCGTGGGAGACGGAGGCACCAGAGGAAGAAGAACGGGAGAGCAATCCGCGAAGATGCTGGAGTTCATTCTGTAAGGTGTCGATGTTTGAGCGGGAAGTGGAGAGGGGCCTCAACGGCAGGTGAGGCATGCGGCATAAAAGAAGTATGCGGCGGAGGAAAGACATGTTTCCTAAAGCAGGACGCTTCTGTGTGGCGGTCCTACGCACAGAAAGTGTAGGGACGGGAGATCTGTCCTTTAGGGTGATGGAGGTCATCATGCACACCACCACGGGAAATGGAGCGGACACCACGAGGGGGGAACGGTGGTGGCTTGTGATCCGATTCGCGATGTAGCAATACTGGAGAAGGCAGCGGATGCAACATCCGTAACTTAATTCGTAGATTAAAATTTACTTTCAGGATTCGATCACGGACAGGAGTAATCGAGCCAACTTCTAATCGAGGTATGTGTTTATCGTGGTTAACTGTTGCTTACAAGTAAATGATTTATCTTTAAGAAATCATTTCGACGCGTTTTAGAGGTCCACAAGCCCTTTTACACTCATAACTATAATGATATAATGTCCAATGGCGTTCTAGTAAATAAACTCCAAGTATTTTTCTTCCCCCTCCCTTGTTCATCGATTTCCATTTAGAAAGGGGCGTAGATTCTGCGGTTACCTTAACCACAACCCTCTTAAATCCTATTTTCCATAACCGACGCAGCCACGGCGTCTGTTCTTTTTCGTTAAAGGGGTGCGTAGGTTTTTCCTCTCTCCCAGTCGCTCGTAAGAAGAGAAACCGCCGACTCCTCCGCTTCTTTCTATCGTTCCTAGCCGCGCGGGTCGAAGGAGAAGCTCTAGGCGAACGATCGAGCATCGTTTCGAAGCCCTCCAGAGAACGGTGATCCATCCCTGCTCGGTCGACGCTCCTCCTCTGTTTAGAAACCCTGAGCGCCGACTCCTCCCTGTGCTCCTCTCGACGGAAGCGGGAGCTTAGCCGCAGGTCACTCCTCCCTCCTTCTGTTCTGTCTCGGTCGACTGCACGCACAGCGGCAGGTTTTCTCGTGTGGCGCCATCGATCTCTCCTCCCGTTTCAGTAAGTGATATTCTACCCTAGACTTTTCCTTCCCTCTCAAATAATTTTTGGGGTTTGGTTTACGATCTTGTGTATTACAGAAGCGGTAAATCTGAACTTCACCAATTGATTCATCACCAGTGTAGTAGTGGCCATCATTTGGAAGAGGTAAAGGCCTGTCGAACCACCATTCCTTTTGTTATGATAGCACAAATTTTATTGTGTTGTAGTTGGGGGAAATCCAAAAGGGGATTTTTTTTATTGATCAAGGGGCATGGTTGTTTTTCAGAGTTAGGTCGCGTTTGGATATATAACTAAGAAGGTTGCCTTTCGTCAAGCGATCTAGGAGGAATCATGTCGCCGCGTCAAGTGTACGAGCGTCGTAATCTCAATGTAAGAAACTTTATTTCTTTTGGCTAGACATATCACATAGTAGCGCATAAATATTTCTTACGTAAATGAGAAATTGATTAGTATTATGCTCTTATGTTATGTTTTTAATAATTGATAGTATAAACTAAAATGTCTTTTTAGACATTCAAGGATTTCAGTAGAGCATGAATATGATGTTCGCTTATAAGTTAGATTTCTAGGAAAATGGTTGCCCTACGCAGAACATCTAGCAAAACATTTTATTAAAATCCAATTAGTAACAGAAATCGTTTAGGATGCACGAATGATGATATCGCTCGTGATAGATTGAGGCGCACAATCTTACTCATAGGGCGTAATAGTACCTAGGAGTCTCAACTTTTGGGGAGAGAATGCATCCTCTAATAGATTAGTAGATGCGTGTCTAAGTCCTTGAGACATAGAACGTGATGCGTTCGTTAGTAAAGACTCGAATCGTTAAAATGCGCTTGAGATACAACTCCAAAATTTAAGCGTACATCGCAGTTTAGAAACCCCTTGAAAGTATTATTTGAACGTTTTAAATAGAAATACATGATTAAATTACAATAGAATAGTCATTTATGCTTGCAGCATTTTGATAGAAAAACATGGGTATTAATAAAATATAATTATTTATCTAGTAGAAGATAATTATTTCTGTATTTGGCATGCACTCATGTTTCTTCAATTATTAATATTTTAGTGTCACTAGGAGAGATGGTTTTTCTTACTCTCCAGTTGGGCTGACCCGTTTTTGGGCTTATTATTACAGGGGTCACAGGTGGGGTGTTGCGCCTAGGATGAGCGCGGTTGCCGATGTTCCTCGTTTAGTTTATTTTCATTCAATAGTTTATCCTTCCAGTACTGTTTTGTAATATTGGACCAAGTATCAGAATTTGCTTAATGTTTCTTTGTATCAGACTATGTTTAAGATTTCAGTATTTCCAGCGTTTTTGACTCTTTCAATTTTAGTGGCTCTGTGAAACCAGATTATGAGGTACACTTTTACCATTAGTTTCTTTTATTATTTCCGCTGTAAGTACTCTTTTAACAGTTTTCATTTATGTCTGCTATGTATCAATTTAAATACTGTTACTTAGTTTACTTCTTATCACGGAGCCCGGCCGGACTGCTGATTTGTTGATAAGCTAAGTTGGGGTGTTACAGCGGAAGAACAAGAGGCGGCGTCACCTTGAGCAACATTGAGCGGACATCGGAGAGTGTGGGAATAGTAAAAGATTAGAGGATGTTGTCCCGGACACTGTGGAGATGAAGAGGAACCCGAGCCATCATTAAGGCGATACCGACAGCTTCCTTCTGAGCCCGTTGAGCTGCTAAATCCTGAGTTAGGGGCTGATGTTGTATCCAAGCCTCAACCAGAGTCTTAGACTGGGCGACATAAGAGGTAAGATCCCCATCGACTCCTGGGTCGAGTTGCTGACGAGCGAGAAAGATGTCAAATAAGTGTTGGAAGCTATCCTTTCCAGAGTAGAGAGAATGGGGCTCATCCCACATAGTTTTGGCAGTTTCATGATACATTGTCATCCGATACGGTTCACCATCCATGGAGTTCAAGAGCCAAGATTGGACGTGACCGTCATCGTGAAGACAGAGCTTGGTGGGATCGGCAGAAGGGGTGCAAGTAAGATGGTGAAGGAGACTGTTAGTCTAAAGAACCCGGCGTACGGAGTGTACCCATTCCACAAAATTCTTCTTGCCGACAAGGGAGAGAGTAGTGATCTGAAGTTCATCCCGAGCATCAGAGATAAGAGCCGTAGCAAGGGCAAGAATAGTTGAGGAAGCAGGGGCAGCATTTGTTCCCATTGTCTAAGGGAAGGAAGGGTTGGCGATCTAGGTGATCTAGGCGATCTTGTTGGGCTGCGCGAACAGCCGACCCAGATGAGACAACCAGGAAGATAGGCGACCAGGCGAACTGATCCAGATGCAAGTAGTGCAAACCACAACAAAGAACCGGCTGTGAACAACTTGGCGACTTCGGCGAGTAGGTTGTGCGAGGAGGGAATGTGCGGATACTTCGGCGAGTGGGTCGCAAGCAGACGACTTCGGCGGGATGTGCGGACAGGCGAGCAGGCGACTTAGGACTTCGGAGAGCAGGGCGCAAGCAGGCGAGCAAGCGTCCTCGGCCAAATGTTTGGACAGGCGAACAGAGACAGCAGGTTGGCGAGCTTCGGTGACTTCGGAGAGCATGCGAACAGGGACAGCAGTTGCGAGTGAGGCTAGGCACTTGGTGATCAGGTGGATGTGGCGACTTCAGCGAGGAGGTCGCCTGAGAAGTGGTCGTTCAGTTTGCGGGAGCAGGAGCGTAGGTAGAGTCGGTAGGGAGTAGAGAAAAACTATAAAACTAGCAGGAAGGGAGGAGTTGTGAGGGGAGAGCAGGTAGAGGGGCGTGCTGCCAAGAGGAAGTCACTAGTCTGCACCAAACGAGCAGGCGGACAGAAGGAGCAGACAAGGTCCGGCCGGGAGCAAGGGCTTCAACCGAAAATGAGAAGAGGTTCGAATGGCTCTGATACCATGTACAAAACCAGAAGAAAGAGAGAATAATTAAATATTCAAAATAATATTATTCTCAATCTAATATCATTACATGTACAAGGGTTTCTAATATAGAACAATGGAGAATGAGCACAAATGAAAGTAGGAATGTGGAACTAAAGATGTCTAAGAGAGAGGACCCAATGGGCCACATGGGTTATCTAATGTTCTAACAAACTCCTTTTTAGTATCAGTCTTTCATTCCATTTTTTGACTGATTACCAAAATTTACCAGTATTTTTACATTGCCATCTATGAAGTAAAAAAGGAAGATTTTTTTTCCGAAACTATGACACACTAAGCTTTCATTCATGGATAAACTTTCTATTTTTGTTGTAAACGAAAAGTTCTGATTTCTATTTTAGAGGTATAACTTGGATTGTTTTTATGATGTGTCGTTATTATCCCTTCATCCCCGGCAAAAATCCTCTTTGATTTCATTGATTACCAAAGACATTGCTCGTGTCATTGCTTCTTCTTTGCCTGCCTTGTCTCTATCCTCACCTCTCATGGACTTTAAACATTGTACGCCTAATGTCATTCCCATCACAAAAAATTATCACAATTCCTCCACCAATTGTGTCTTAGATCTTTATTGAATTGATGTACGTCAACTTCCACCCTTCCACAATCATCAAGAAATATGTTATCCTCTTCGAGAATTTCTTCCATGCTACTATCGCCTTCGCCGGTTCTCACCTCACTTTACACACTTTGCCTCCATTTGGGAGAGCGGGAGAGCGGTGTCGGCGGCTCCAGTGTAAAATGGAGCTCCCACCTTATGGTAGGAAATGAAGATAAAATGGAGTTCTTGACCTTTCCCACCACACCGGAGCTCCAAAATGGAGTTTTACCAAACACACCAATTTATCAAATTACATTTTATACCACCAAAATGGAGTTAAAACGCACAAACAAACGAACCACAGATAGGACAGTTTCACTTTCATGCTATTTTTTCAATCCTTTCTTCACAAGGACAATCATTTAAGGGGCGAAGATTTTGTTCTGGTCTTAATAAGGATAGGTCTTTAAGGACTACATTCGACGTAATCCACTCTTTGCAAGAGCTATAGAAAATAAGCAATACAACTTACTACAAAAAGATTGTCACTAAAGCCAGAAATTTTGTAAGTAAATAAGAACTGAAAAGAAACATACCCATTTTGGCTGCAAACTCCATCAAATTATCATAAGCAGCTCGATGTAATTTAACCCCTGCTTTGATAAATCTTTTTGCATATTTCAACAGAAATCTCCAATTTTTGGAATTATAACAGATGCTACAAATGGATGGTAAAAAAATGAATTCAGCATAAAGAGTGAACTATAACTAAAGCTTCAGGTCAATGAATAATCTCGAAAATAGGAAACTAACAATGATTACAAAATGTTGCTTTTTTTTAATTTACACTGCAGATGTTGCATAAACATTTACCAAAACAGTACATACAAAGGGAAAGGTTAAAACTTAAAATATATTTATGGGTTGATAAACACAACAAATTCTTCATGTTGTGAAACAAACAAAACAACTGGCATAAAGCAAAGGTCAGTAAACAATTTCAGAAAAACCTGGTATGAAGGTTACAAAAAAAAAGTATGAATAATTTGAGAGGATAACTTCTTAAAGTGAACAAAGAAAAACTTCAGCTCAAAGGGCATTTGTTTCTATTAGCTTCTTTATATGTCCAAAATTAATATAATTGGAAGTACCCAAGACCCAAAAACTGGACTTAATAGAATGAAAGATGGAATGGCCATGGATTTGTTCATCACTACGCTGTCGAAATTGTCAAAACATCATGTTTAATCTTCCATTGTATTGTGAACCTATTAAGTTTATTGTATCGTTAGTGAAGATATTCCTTATGAGGTGAAAACATTAGTGTATTTTCCTTTATTATTTTATGTATTTTTTCTAGAAAATAGCTTGTAATAACTAGTAAAATGCAATACAATAACACAAGAACTGCTTTCTTCACTCTCTTATTATTCCTCCATGGTATTGTTATGGGCCCTTTGTTATTCCCGTAACAGGGCCGCGGCCCGCACACCCCAACCCATCTCCGCATGCGTGTTCTCAGCGTGGTAGGATGTTGAGGCCGGGTCTCGAACTCTTTACCTCCTTGATTAGAGACTCTTAACGCTAGCCCTCATCACCAACTGATCCGCGGCAAGTGCCAGCGTCGAGCATCAGCAGCAGTAGCAGCAGAAGAGGAGAGTGCAAGAGACGAACGGGAAGCATCCAGATAGTAAAAGTCGTCGCGGTTCCTACCACTGCCAATGGTCCGCTTCGTACCCAGTTCCTGAAAAACACAAGAATCAGGAAAGAAGGTTGCCGAGCAGTTAAGTGACCGAGTAAGATTGCTAATAGACAGAAGAATTCGAGGAAAAGATGGGATATGTAAGAAAGACGGAAGAGACAAAGAGGAGGAACAGGAAATGGTTCATTTCCCTGCAATGGGGGACAAAGTGTCATTAGCAGAGAACCTTGTCCTTACCTGACAAGGGGGTGTAAGAAGAAAAACCTGAGGAAGAGCCGGTCATGTGATCAGTGGCTCCGAAGTCAATAATCCACTCAGACAGAGGAGTGGCAGCGACATTGGCACTGGGCATAGCAGCAGTAGCAAAGGAAGTAGAGGTACCGCTCTGGGAAGTGTCAGACTGAGAGTGCAGAAGACGGCGGAGAGCGTCCAATTCCGACGTGGTGAAATGTCCTGGGAACTGACCCTGATGGTCGTCATGCACCTCAATGGAGTAAGCAGCATCGTGAGGACGAGAACTAGTCTGGCGGTATCCCCTCCGGCCTGGACCACGACCACGGCCAGAGCCACGACCACGGCCGTATCCAAGTGGAATAAGATGAGGATGAAGTTTGAAGCAACCGTCCCGAGTATGTCCCCTGCGACCACAGTGATCACAAGTCGGAACCCCACTAGTATTGTTGGAGCCGCCACGACCAACACTAGTCAAGGCAGAACGATCTGGAGGGGAGCCATGCTGAGGGACCTTCGGCGGTCTTCATCGCCAAGAACCATGCTAAACGCCTCCCGAAGGGATGGAAGGGGAGAGCGGTGAAGAATATTTGTGCGAACTATGTCCATGCCCATGCTCAACCCCATTAGAAACACATGTAGACGAAATCGTTCGTCTCTTTTCTGCAACTGGACTGCATTGGCAGTACATGCGAGGGTAAACTGATCAAAGTAATCCAATTCCTGTGCGATACGTTAGAACTCCGAGAAGTAGGACACCGGCATGGTTCCCTGACGAAACTCCAGCATACGCCGTGTCAGCTCATAAGTCTGAGTGGAACTGCCAATCTGTGAGTACGTCTCACGTGCCCGAGTCCAGATCTCGTAAGCAGATCCATCAACATATAACTCTTGTATACCTTCGGAGACATAGAGTGAAGAAGCCAGGAGACAACCAGGGAATTTTTCGAGTCCCATCGTGGCCAGGTAGGATCATCAATAGAAGGTGCCACCTTCGTCCCATCGATGTATCCAAACAGCTGATGACTGTGAATGACATGCTGAGCAGCACGAGACCATTCCAAATAATTTGTCTCATCCAAGGGAACCGTGGTGATCTTTAGGGACCCTAAATGGCCAGAAGGCGTGGAGGATCGCTCATCCGGGGTGTCACCAAACTTGGTGATGGAGAGGCACTGGCGGCAGACAGAAAATCCATGAGGCACAACGGGAGGGAAGCACTCGACGAACACTAGAAAAAACAGCAGGAGAGAAGCACTCGACGAATCTGCTCTGGAGGCATTCGACGAGTCACGGAGGCGTAGCGGCGAATCAGCGGGAGCACTCGACGAATTGCTCAGGAGGCATTCAACGAAACAGGCAGGATCAAAACTCGACGAAACAGGCGGAATCAGCACTCGACGAATTGCTCAGGAGGCATTCGACGAACCAGCTCTCGACGAATCAGGCGGGATCAGTACTCGACGAATTGATCTAGAGGCATTCAACGAGACAGGTCGGCGTAGCGGCGGCGGAAGCAGGCGGGATCTGGAAGTGGCTGCCCGATCTCATTGATGAAAAAAAACAGGAATAGAAGACGGATCCGGCGACGGGAGAGCGATCTGGAGCGGCCGACGACTGGGAAAGCAGTCGCGAGGAACACTGGAATCAGCCACGAAGAAGAGGACGACACTGGATTAGAGGGAATAGCCATCACTGGATTAGCCGGCACTAGATCTGCGGGATCGGAGAAGAAGAAGAGGACGGCAGAAGAAGACGCGCATCATGAGGAGGGGCGGCCGGTTCTTCAGCGTGCACCTCCGTCGTCAAGGGAACTGCCGCTCACCATCGTTGGAGAAGACAAAACGCCGAATGAGAAGGAACAGCGGGCGACAAAGGAACGGAGGCGCCAAGCGAAGGAGAGGGAAACGGGATTAGGTCTTTTCCTCTGATACCAAGTTGAAGAGAATAATAATCTGTATATCCAATAAACCAACCCCATACTCATATATATATAGTAAGGGATAAAAACCAAAGGCACGGACAGAACTACCCTTACGCGTAGTTCAACAATAAGACATAAAAAGACTTGAATTCAACTGTTAGAAGACCGAGGGTGCACTAAGAGAAATTGTAGTTGGAGGACTGGGGATGCACTCGGAGAAATTCCAGAGGCTAGAATTAAATTTCAGTGCTGGTTCTGGGCAGGACATAGGGCTGGTATGGCTGAAGGGGAGCTGGATTTGATTCCTGGAGGAGGGAGGAGGTGGCTGAGTGAAGTTTGATTGAGTTGCGGGGGTGGGGGACTACTCGGTTTTGGAGGAGGCTGAGTGGGGAAATTATTAAATGGTTTGGGAGGGAGGTGGCACCGGATGATCAGAAAGAGGAATTTCACCGTCAGACTTTCGATCCTTGTAAATGGAGCATTCTATCCCTATTTATAGACTTGGAAACCGCTTTGAACGGTCATGAATTTCTGATCATAACGGTCTACAAAAACTCTTAAATAACATACACAAAAATACAAGAAAAATACATAAACATAACTAAAATTTCTAGAACGGCGATCCGCTCGAAATGAGTGATCACGATCGTCACTTCCTCGCCCGACGCGTGTAGACCCTTATGGGTCGTTTGGCATGATCCCTACCAATCTGCGTTATCTTGCGAAATCATTTACCACATCATGCGAAATCATTCACCTCATCTAGCGTTCACCTCATCTTGCAACCTCATTCGCCTCACCTTTGTTTCCCAACAAACTCAAGTTGGGATACTCTATCCCTCCTTGAATCTGCAGGTGGACGTAAGAATATTAAGCTTATTATGTCAATATGTTGTCAGCTTATTTAACTTAGTCATTAGTGAGTAAATTCACTCGTTATAAGGTGAATATATGGTTTTATAATTTCATTTATTGTTCTATGTATTTGTGTATAAATATGCTTAAATAGCTATACTGTAATCAAATGTCACAAGAATTGTTTTCTCCATCTTTTTCCACCTACCAGAATCACAGGACACTAGAGCCGACTGGCATTGTGTGTACTTAAGCCCTATATTTTTTATCATCTTTGAAGTAATGTAATCTATAAACAAGTCAATCATTCATATCATTCTTCATCACAATGAACTCCAAGGAAAAAAGTTGCAGAATAAATAGCACCAAAACTTCAATTTTGAATGAAGTTACAATTGGGTTTGCGGTAAAAAAAATGTCACAAAATCAATCCTGTTTCGATCAAAGTATTAAAAAAAGTGTAGCAGCTCAAACTCAGGTGATATAAACATCATCATAGTTCATCTCTTTCAACTTTCAGGGCTCAAATACTACCATGGAACAGAAAGAATGAAGAGAGCAAAAGAGACAATATATTTCATTACAAACCTAGCAGTCCGTGAGCAAGGGCAATGCAAACAGAAAAGAATGGTACGCATTTAAAAAGCAGTAATAATAAGATGCTAAGCACAAACAGGCCGCCCTAAAAGTGTACACGTGTATCCAATTCAAGGGAAAAAAAGAGCAGGTCTAGTATAGATTTTGTTTGGTAATCTCCTCCCTTCTTCCACTCCCTCCCCAAGAGTAACTAGCCAATTCATTCATATTTCATGCCCCAATTGAACACTAGTCGGAGAAAAAAATCATAAATAATAATGGATGAGTTACATTTGCAAACTCTACTGAAAAAATATGTGAGATATGATTTTCCCTCCACGGTGCTTTCCTCATTTCGGTAGAACGCATCCACCCCTCACGCCCTACTCTCCTTCCATCTTGGTCTCTTAGTCCCATGTCCCTCACCAATGTAAGAATCTCACTCTGTCCATCTAACCTCCCATTCCGAACTCTGGTTCCCCCCTAATAGTCTATCATGAATCAAGTATTAATATGAATCAAGTAGAATATGAGTCAAATATTAATCAAGGTCAATCCAAACCCGGAATGCTTATAGGCCTAATATTGGAAAGAAATCACAAGCCTAAAATAAAGAAGCTCTGTTGTGTTACGAATAAGAAGAAGACAATAGAAAAATACGAAGATGATCGATTGCATTAAAACTCAAGAGACATGCTCTCACCAAAATACATTCGAGATAGGTTCCCTCGCCCACTAATAGGACGACTCCAAAAGACTGAGCATGAGATATCATGTTCATTACACCAAGGCCTCTAATAAAGAGAGGGGAAGGCACGCATTACAGAACAAATTATTTGATTACGGTTACTCCTTAGGGTTTGGTAGAGAGAAAAACTGAAGTTGCTTGATAAATCCCAAGAGGAAACCCTCTTGTCAGCCCTAGGCTCCAAACACAAGTCCAAGATCAAAAGATGACAACAATGAAACAAGAGGGAATTATGTATACCCTCATACAATGGCAAAACAGTAATTAAAGCTAAATAGATAAAAGAGCCGTGGCGCCCTTAATTCAGCATGGCCGTTGGTCTTGGCCTCCAAGAATAAACCTGCCAAGTAGTGGTGGCACCTTCACTCGTCTCGTCGCCCTCCTCCGCCGTAACAATACCTCCGTCTGAAAAATTTGTCTTGTCCTCAAGGCGAAATTCCGGGAACTGTGTGTCATGGTTATCAGGATCGCGATCCGGAACATAGGATCTTACAATCCTATGATCCAGATTTTGTAAATCGATCGGATCTTACCTAGGATCTAAATCGGCACATTTACGGGTGGGATCGCGATCTGGATCTTAAGATCTTTAGGATCACGATCCTGACCCGATTCTACCGGTCCGGCCAAAGGGAACTAGAAACATGTCCAACCCTATCCAGACCTCATTCAACCGGTCCAACGCCCATAACTCATTGTTCAACCCTATCCCAATCCCGCCCTCATACCCCATCACAGAATCATATCATACTGCTTTACCGTATCCCAAGTGTCGATTGTCGACTGCAAACGGAGGTCAAGAGCAACGTCTTCGGTCGCTTCCATTCCAGACAATGTCTTCTTTTTCTCTCCTTACCGGGTTCCATTTCAAGTGGTGTCAGCATCTTATCTTATATTTCTGTGTATGAGCAATCCAGTGGTTGGTAATCCAGTGGCTTCCTGCTACCTACTTTCAGGTCGATGTCTTCTCTTTCTTTTTAGCGTACGAGCAATCTAGCGGTTAGAAATCCAGTATACGAGCAATTCAAGCTTCATGCTTCCAGCGTACGAGCAATCCAACAGTCTGGGTTCGCCTTCTTGCTTCTAGGCTTCCACCAATCCATCAGTACATATTTGTTTTTATTGTTAGTAGACATTGGGTGTCCTACCTGAAACTGAAAATGAAATTAGTATGATATTATCTTTTTGATTTATATATTCAAAAAAATTTAATATAATTATTCACATACTGCTCAATTTATTGATTTTTTGTTAACTGCGCATGTAATTGGATGATACAAAATTCAATTTTATATTTTGTCTTAATTTATGAATGTTGTAGGATCTTGCGATCCTCGATCCGATCCTACGATCCAATCCGATCCAACCTCGAAACGATCACACCTAGGATCTCGATCCTAACAACCTTGTTGTGTGCGAAAATCGTCGCGGTCCGACCAAGTCGCGTCTGACTGAGGTCGGTGCTGCCAAGCGACTACCTGCTCACAGTCGGTTGCCTGATCGGATGTGCGACCCAAGATGATGTCGGGAAGATAAAAGGCGGCGCCATCTGGTCCAAAGGATGCTGGAAAGGAGTCCTCGACGGTGTGATCAACCACCACTGGTTTAAGCTGCGAGACGTGAAACACGGGATGGATCCTACTGTGGGACGGAAGACGGAGTCGCTATGCCACTTCCCCGATACGTGCGATCACATCGAAGGGCCCGTAGAAGCGGGCGGAGAGTTTCGGGTGGCCCCACCTTGCGACGGAGGACTGGAGGTTGGGGCAAAGCTTGACGAACACTGAGTCTCCAACCTGAAACTGCACGTGGCAATGGCGCTTATTGGCGTGGTGGATCATCTTCTGTTATGCTGCGAGGCGGTGGGTCTTCAGCATCTTCAGAGTCTCGTCGCAATCCCTGAGCAGATCTCGCACGGCCCCCACATGGCATTCCCATGGGAGGTGTTGTAGGATAGTAGGTGGTGGGCGGCTGTATACAGCCTGAAAGGGTGTCATGCCCGCCGAGTGGTGGAAGGCGGTGTTGTACGAGAATTCGGCCCATCCCAACAACTTGCTCTAATCACGTGGATGGTCCGACGTGAAGCATCGCAGGTACCTCTCGAGGCAGCGGTTCAACACCTCGGATTGTCCATCCGTCTGGGGATGGTAAGCTGAAGTCATCCGGAGTTGTGTGCCTTGGAGTTTGAATAACTCTTGCCAAAATTCGCTCATGAAGATAGGGTCCCGATCACTAACGATCGAGCGGGGAAAACTATGGAGGAATACCACCCCCGATATGAAAGTCGCCGCCGCCAGCGCTGTTGTGAACGGATGTCGCAACGGAAGAAAGTGGCCATGCTTGGAAAGGCGGTCCACCACCACGAGGATGCAGTCGTACCCACAGGAACACAGCAGTCGCGTAATGAAGTCCATGACCAAGTCTTCCCAGATGAGGTCGGGTAGAGGCAAGGGGTTGCAAGAGACCTCCAAGAAACGTGGCCGCGTACTTGGAGCACTGGCAGACTAAACAGGCGGCTACATAGCTCTCCACCTGACACATCATGCCCCGCCAATACAGGGCCGCAGCTAAGCGGCGGTAAGTGCGGAAGGCACCGACATGCCCGTCGGAGGGTGTGGCGTGGCACTCGGCGAGGAAGTGTGGTATACTGGGAGACGAAGCTGACAGCACCATGCGGCCCCGGTATAGTAGCCGACCCCCCACCAGAGAATACGGCGGATATGAGGACGCAGCAGTGCGTAAGCTGTCAATGATGGCGCGCAGAGTCGGATCCACTTACACCTCACTCTGCAAAGTATCCGCCTCTTGCCAAACGGGGCGGGAGATGACGGTCAATTCCGCCGCACCAGAGTGGCGAGAAAGGGCGTCTGTCGCGATGTTGGTCTTGCTAGAGCGAAACTCCACTGTGAAGTCGTACCCCAAAAGTTTGGTCGCCCACACTTGCTGTGTGGGAGTGGTCATCTTCTGGCTCAGAAGATAGCGGAGGCTATGGTGGTCCGTCCGAACAACAAATTGTCGGCCAAGAAGATACGGCCTCCAATGTCGCACGGCCAGAACGAGGGCCATCAGTTCGTTGTCGTAGGCCGAACGGGAGCGGACACCGGTGCCCGAGGCGTCGGACTCCACTATGAAGGGCTGTGAAAAATCTGGCATGGTCAGAACCGAGGCTGTCACTGAGGTTGCTGTAAGGACGAGAAGGCGGCGGTGGCCTCGGAAGGCCACTGGAAGGTGGATGTTGGGAAAAACATCCTCTTGATTTATCTTACAAATTCTTTAAAAGTGATTTCATTCTCTAAGATTTATTACTCATGTTGTATAGTGAGGGTAATATAGTCTTTTGAAGTCCTAGGATGACATACTCACCTTAGAGTGTCAAAGCCTAGTCAAAAGGAGATCAAAAACTAGTTGAGTTAAATCTGCGTCGAAAAGAAGTCGACGCGGCTTCGATTGAAAGTCGATTCGAATAGAAGTAAAGATAACTCAGACTGGCAGTCGACGCTTCATTGGAAGTCGACACAACATCGAATGGTATTCGACGCAGAATTCAAAGTTTGAAGTCTACGTTCTTTATCTCGACAGATACGTCGATAAGGAATCGACGCAAGCAGAGTTCAATTCAAAGCTGAGGAAGATTTCGAAGCTGCTTCTAATAGAATTCAAAGGTGCGTCGATATGAAAGCACAAGTTATTCGACACAACGTCGAATAAAATCAAAGAATTGGAAACTTCCTGGAGTAGATTCTGGTGATTATTCAGAAGGCATATATGGAAGATATTTGAAATATAACGGGTCGCACATGTACAAGAAAAGAAAGAAAAATTCCAGAGATTTAAAAGTGATGAAATTGGAAGGTTATTGACGGGCTGTCAACATAGATAGAAAGAGAGCAATAATTCTCCTTGGACATTCCAACTTGAGAAGGATCAGAAAGGGAAAGTCATTCAATCCCAATTCAATTGAATCGACAGAAGAATATATACATACATAATTAAAAAAAAGAGTTAGCTAATAATTATTCTGCTTCTGCTTGGCTGATCTCTCTCCTCAGCCTACCGGCAGATCTCTGTACAGCATTTCATCTTCTACAATATGCAGAAAGCTTCTTCTTCCTCCATCTCTGAAAGAAGCTAACAAGGATACAAAGATCAAGACTGGATCAGTGCTTATAATCTTTGCATCTTTTTCTAAGCAAGGATTCATTCTCTGATAAAAGATCCAGAACACTTAGTGCCTAGAAACCTCAGTGATTGCTGAAGGAGGATTCAAATCAGAAGATTACACTTCATCTTCTTATTCTGCTTACTCTATTTCTCATTTCTGTAAATTGAGTAAAAAGTTTTAAGAATCCCTCTTCAAAGGATTCATTTGGTTCAAGATCTCCTTATCAAAAGATCTGGTTTGGTTCTGAGAGTCTCCTTATCAAACGACTCAGTCCTTAGTTCTAAGAGTCTCCTTTATCAAAAAACTCAGTGGATCTAAGAGTCTCCTTATCAAAAGACTCAGACACTGTGATAGTGAATTCCTACCAAAAGGGTAGAAGAGTGGATGTACCCATAATTTTGGGGAACCACTATAGCTTTTGTGTCTTCTATGCTTGTCTCTTGATTATTTCTAATATTCTGTGATTATATTAATTTTGGTTGGAATCCTTAGATGCCTAGTAATTATGATTGATTTTCTGTGCACTTATTAGTAAAAAGTTTTTAAATCTCTATTCACCCCCTCCTCTAGAGAATACTCAGGGGAGTAACTGTGCACTTTCAGTGGAGTCGGCGGACTTGGGCAGCAGACGTATAAGAGGCAACGCCAGGGTGTCGTAGTCGCGGATGAACCGTCGGTAATACCCGGTCAGGTCCAGAAATGCGCGGACATCTCGCACTGTATGAGGTAGTGTCCACTGCAGAGTCTCCTGGACCTTGTCCGGGTCCATGGCCACTCCCCGAGCGGACATTGTATGGCCCAAGTAGGAAATCTCGAGCGGGCCAAACGCGCATTTCTTCAAGTTGGCCACTAGTGAGTGTCGTTGTAAGGTGGACAAAACTAACTCCAGATGGTGTAAATGGTCCTGCGAGGTTAGACTATAGACAAGAATATCATCGAAGAACACTAGAACGAACTTACGTAGCGCCGGACGGAAGATGTCGTTCATAGTTGCCTGAATGTAGTCGGGTCGTTGGTTAGACCGAACGGCATAACCAAAAAATCATAGTGCCCGTCATGAGTGCGGAACGCTATCTTGTGAATATCCGAGGCACGCACCCGGATCTAATGGTATCCGGATCGGGATCAATCTTGGAGAAAAAGGTGTCGCTGCTCAACTCATCCAAAAGCTCCTGGATGACTGGTATGAGGTATTTATCGGGCACGGTGGCTTTGTTGAGTGCACGATAATCTACGCAGAAGTGCTAGATGTCGTCTTTCTTGCAAACAAGAAGGACCGGGCTGGAAAAAGGACTGGCGATGGGGCGGATAAGCCGGCTGTCGGTAAATCGGACACAAGTCGCTCGATCTCGTCCTTCTGAATATGGTCATAGCGGTAAGGTCGAACTGATACCGCTCTCGTGCCCTCCCGGAGTGGAATGGAGTGATCAGTGGGGGGCAGGCTCAGGACGGCAATGAAGACATTGGCAAACTAAGCCAAGAGACAGGAGATCTCGGGATCCTGCGTCGACGGGGCCGGAGAGAGGAGTTGGGCCGACGGGGCGAGGTACCACAACATAGCCCTGAAATCCGTGGAGGTCGTATGCTGAGCCGCGCCGACACGGCAAGGCGTTATAAGGATGTTTCCAGCACGAGTGTGCAATGGCCGGTCGGCCCACTAGAACGTCATTCACATGGAAGGCCAATTGTGACGGATGTCACCCAGAGTCTGGAGCCATGCAATCCTGAGGATCATGTCCACCCCGCCCAGAGGAAAGACGTGAAAGTCTGCGGTCGCACTGCAGGTGCCCACTGAGAACGGAAGGTCGTGACAGAGGCCGCCAGTCCTGGATCGTCTACCGTCCCCCAAGTGGACGAGAAAATCGGCGGTCGGATCGGTGGGAAGCTAAAGTTTGGACACGAGAGACGCCAATATGAAGTTGTGGCTTGCGCCACTATCGATCGTGAGGATGACAGGAGAGTCTTGAAGAAGCCCTTGTAGCTTCATAGTACGAACCCGAAAAATGCCGGCGAGTGACAAGTGCGACAGGTCCAACCGTGACTGGTCCAACGGTGGCAGGTCGGTCGGTAGCGTGTCCAACACTAAGGCATCGAAGTCGGCCGCCGTGATTTCAACATCATCATCACACATCAACACCCGTAACTCCTTGAGCGTACATTCGCGGGTTGGCGAGTAGGGTTGCTTGCAGCGAAAACATAGGCCCTTACTCCGCAATTCATTGTATACTTGAGTCAACAGACGATTATGAAATGAGGTTGATGCGGCCGAGGGGGCGGAGGTGGTCTTCCAGGAGTCGTGGGGGGTTCTCGGCTGCCGGGGGTCGGGGGTGGACGGTCGGGACAAGGGCAACGCGCGGGGGGGAGCTGACGGGGGCGGAAGGCTCGCGAGGTCGGTCAGTGGACCGAACGACAAAGTACGCACCACTAAGCGCACGGTCTCCATAGCGTCTGAGATGTCGGAAGGATGGTGAGTGCGGATATGGGAGCGGATGTGGGGTTGGAGACCCTGGAAGAAAAAACCCATGTAGTGGTCCGACAGAAGACCAGTCACATGGTTGGCCAGCTCGATGAAGTCGTCGATGTACTGATCCACCGAGGATGAATGGCGGAGAGAACACAAGTTCTCCACCACATTGCCGAAGTAGTGGTGATGGTAGCGTTTGACTAACGCCACCTTGAGATCCGCCCAGGATAAGAGCGAGGAGGAATTTCGTAACCAACGCACCCAGTATAATGCGGAGCCCTCCATTGCGAGGAGCATTAAAGGGACCTTTGGGGATTTGGGTAGCATAAATGCCAAAGAACTGTTCGGCCTTGGTAAATCAGCCGAGAGGATCCGAGTCGTTGAAGTGAGAAACCTTTAGGGTTCGCGGAGCGTGGGTGGTGGCTAGAGCGGCCAAGGATGTGGAGCTGGCGGCGGTGTGGCAAGATCCACGAAGCCAGGAAGGGGAAACGTCGGGGACAGCGGTGGTGTGTGACTAGAGGTGCGGGCCTCACGATCGTCCATGCGCTGGATGGTGGCTTGCAGGGAGGGGAGGATGGAGGTATTGGGTTGCAAGGCGGACTGTAGGGAGGCGAGGTTGGAGGCCTGCTCCTCGAGGCGCTGCTCGACAGCGCCAAAGCGCTGCTCAGACATGGCACGAGTGGAGGGTCGGGGAAACTGCGGAGGCGCCGGGTGAAGAGGAGCGGAGGCTGCGGATGGCGCTGAAAGCGCAGCGGAGAGCGGTCGAGAGGTCGGCGATGCAGTGTCGTCGGCGGAGATCGGCACGAACAGGATATCGGCGATGTCGTAGTCGGGAACCCACGATGCAGGAGAGCGACCGAGGCTTCGTCGGCGAGGTCAACGGACGGGCGTGAGAGAGGAGACCGTGCGTGACTGTATGCGGCGGAAAACAGGTCGAGAGAACCGGGCGAGCGGAAACCGCGAGCGAATCGACGAGAAGAGATGAGACCCGGCGGCTGGAAGCGGGCGGGACGGCAAGGTCGGACCAAATTGTTACCCCTTAGGGTTTGGTAGAAAGAAAAACTGAAGTTGCTTGATAAATCCCAAGAGGAAACCCTCTTGTTAGCCCTAGGCTCCAAACACAAGTCCAAGATCAAGAGATGACAACAATGAAACAAGAGGGAATTATATATACCCCCATACAATGGCAAATTAGTAATTAAAGCTAAATAGATAAAAGAGCCATCGCGCCCTTAATTTGGCATGGTCGTCGGTCTTGGCCTCCGAGAATAAGCCCGCCAGGTAGTGGTGACACCTTCACTCGTCTCGTCGCCCTCCTCCGCCGTAACAATTACCATATTAATATTAAAAATAAAGATAAATAAAAGGTAGGCTCTAGTTCTTCTCTTTGCGTGAGAAGGAGCATACGTGGAAATGTGACTGATGAGTATTTTTTGTACTCATCCTTTAATATAATTTTATTGATATTTTTTATATGAATTTGAATAAATAGCATGAATTATCCAATCGAATTCATTCCTTTTTATTTCTTTAACTAATTTAAGCTCATTTTATGTTTTTCAGGTTTCCTGGGCACTTTTGAGAAAAATTCCAAAGTACACGCCCTTGGTCACGGGCGTGACCAAGGGGCGTGACAGCCTAGATGTGTTCCAGACCCGATTCCGCCACCCCGGGAGCATTCCGTGAAGATTCGACAGTTACACGCCCCAGGTCACGGGCGTGACCCATGGGCGTGACCCAGTGACACGGCCTCGACCCGCCACCAGCATCCAGAGCAGCCTGCCACGTCAATTAAAGTTACACGCCCCAGGTCACGGGCGTGACCAGGGGGCGTGTCATCCAGTACACGGGCGTGACTCATCCCGCGCCACTTCCCGCCGAAGACTCCCGCCATCAGCCTATTTTGAATATTGCACGCCCCAGGGTCACGGGTGTGACCCAGGGGCGTGACACGCACGTAACGCACGCAATTATTCCAGAAGGCGCCCTCTCCGCAGCTGCTTCGATCACGCCTCTTACACACCCCTTGGTCACGGGCGTGACCAAGGGCGTGTAACACCAAATTTTCAGCTATTTAAAGGGAGCTTCTCCAGCTAATCAGGAAACGAATTTGAGGACTTAGACTCTTCTTTTCATGTTTTATTTTCATGTTTTAGTATTTCTTGTAGTTTTCTTTCTTCCTCGCAATTGTACTTTCAATTAATTAATATGTAGCTTTCAATTCCTATCTTGTAACTTTTCTTTATCAATTTAATAAAATAGTTCATTTGTTCTCTCATTTCCCCCTCTTATTTTATCATGTACTCTTTTACTTTTGTTAATTCTTTAATCTCAATGAGTAACTAAAATATTATTAGTACTCGATCGAGATGATCCAAGGAATAATAAAGATTTTGAAGTAATTTAGAATTGCATTTTCTCTTTTCTAAGTTTAAGATTTATCCTTGATTTTAAGATAACGAGATTATATTTTCGATATATAATTCTTGTTCTTGTTTTCGTTCTTTAGTTAGCCGAGAGGCTCGTAAGACGAATCGATCACTCAAGGACAAAAAAAGAGTAAAATGCAATCCTCGAGAGAGGACGACGTTAACCTTCCGGATTGGAGTAAAAGCCAATAGCGGGACTCAGCTCGTAAAACAAGTTTTAGGTTATCGATTATAGAATGAGAATTCGGTTGATATTTCCTAAGCTTAGTTGGGCGTACCCTCGACCCAAGGTGCGTTCATAATTCGGGAATCTCCACGGTCAAAGCTTTTTAATTAAGAGAATGTGATTTTGTTCTTTCTTCTTATTTATTTCTGAGGTGATTCAAAGATCGAGTGTTAATTGTTCTTGTGATTGTTTTAATCATTATTTTAATTTCTCTTCTGCAAAACCAACCCAAAGTATTGTTGATAGATTAATAGAGATTTTCTTGAAGTAAAGAGTACTCAACCGCCCCGAGTCTAATACGACCTTGGTTTTTATAACCTATACTACATTCGATACGGTACACTTGCCGTTGTCGGTTGCGGATATAGTTTTGCGCATCAGTGACATACATATTGAAATTAACCTTGTCCTCACTCTCACTCATCCTCTTCTCAAGATGAAGAAATTGGTATTTCGTGGCTTTATGTCCTCGTTTTTGCAATTATAACAAGGCGGCTAGTGTCTCCACTCATAATTGAGTTTTTCAATCTTCATGTCCTTTGTAGGCAGAGATTTTTGATTCATCTTGACAGATTGTTTCCAGCAAAAAGTTAGGAGAATAGCACGACTCAATATTGGACACTTCTTCATCTGTAACAACCATCAGCATATTGAGTTAGGAGAGATGAGAAAAGAAAATCCTAGAGTTTCTCTAATTTGCATGAATACAGAACCGCAAGTGACAATTTTTGTCAGGATATTATGCCTTCCATTAAGTTAAAATCTGACCAAGTCACAATTATATGAATATTAGTTATGCTCATGGTAAAATACAGGCACATACACGTTGAAAATTGGGGCTCACTCGGTTTTTTTAACTCATCCTTAAGTTTATTAAACTAGCAGCACCCAACTTATGGTTCTTGATGCTTCAAATATGATAATAATTAATTTTAAAGGAAAAATTACCAAAACTCCCCCTGGAAGATAACATAATTACAAATTGCACCCCTCTTATTGTTGAAATTACAAAAATCTCCCCTGAATGTAATAAAATATAACATTTACCTTCCCTGAAGTTCATATTTCATAACATCCATGCACAAAATACCCCCCCGCCTGAAAATGTACTCCGAAGGGGGTATTTTTGTGCATGAATGTTATGAAATGTGCACTTCAGGGGAGATAAATGTTATGTTTTGTAACATTGGGGGGGAGGTTTTTGTAATTTCAATAATAAGAGGTGTACAATCTGTAATTTTGCAAACTTAGAGGGGAGGTCCCGGTAAATGCCCCTAATTTTAAATGGACAATCAAGTCTGTCTGAGATTTCGATAATCTAGAGGATCATCATTTTGAGGAGCAATATAGTAGAATAGGAATAATGCTTGGATAATGATCTCAATGAACCCTTACTCATACATATACATAAGTGAGGGGAAAACCTAAAAAACAGAGAAAGACCAAAATACCCTCAACCAAGATAAATACAAAATAGATACGGGACGACTTGAAATAATATGAATTACAACTCTCCCCCTCAAGTCGAACGGAAAATGATAGTCATCCCTAGCTTCTGAATGTCATCAGTAAATGTATAACATCCCAAACTTTTGGTGAACACAACGGCAAGTTGATCTTTGGAATGAACGAAGGGAGTTACCACGGTCTTTTTATCCAAGTGATCTTTAATAAAATGTCGATCAACCTCAACATGTTTTGTCCTGTCATGTTGGACTGGGTTATGTGATATGCTAATAGCGGCCTTATTGTCACAAAATAAGAAGGGAGCTGCCTCAGTGAAACCTAGATCTTGTAACACAATACGCAGTCATAGACCCTCACATAAGCCCTGAGACATAGCACGGAATTCAGCCTCAGCACTTGATCTAGCCACCACATTCAGCTTCTTGCTACGCCATGTCACAAGGTTTCCACCAATGAAAGAACAATAACCAGTTGTGGACTTTCTGTCATCTTAACATCCAGCCTAATCAGCGTCGGTAAAGACCTCAATCTTCAAGTTACTATTTTTGGAGAACAATAGACCGCGGCCAGGTGCTTTCTTCAAGTATCTTAGCACACGATACGCGGCATCTTGATGTCTGATCCTGGGAGAATGCATATACCTGCTCAGAATCTCTACCGCAAATGTAATGTCAGGCCGAGTATGGGATAAGTATATAAGTTTCCTAACCAGTCTTTGATAACGTGATACATCAGCATGGTCACCATCACTATCACCATCAATCTTATGGTTCTCCTCCAAGAGAGTGTTAGCAGGAGCACCCAAGCATCTCTATCTCCTTTAAGAGATCTAATACATAGTTTCGTTGGGATAGGAATATACCCTGATCAGATCTAGTCACCTCAATACCCAGAAAGTACCGTAACCTTCTTAAGTCCTTCACCTCAAATTCAGCAGCTAAGAGGGTTTTAAGACTAGCAATCTCCTCTGTGTCATTTCCTGTAATCACAATGTCATCCACGTAGATAATGAGAACCACTACCTTCTATTCACGTCTCCGGATAAACATGGTATGATCGGAGTGAGCTTGCTTGTACCCAAACTTGAGCATAGCTGTGAGAAACCTTCTGAACCAGACCCTAGGAGATTGCTTCAGGCCATATAAAGATTTCTTTAAGCGGCAAACAGACCCTTCAGCCCCCTTCTTCACAAAACCAGGAGGAAACTTCATGTACACCTCTTCATCGAGGTCACCGTGAAGGAACGTGTTCTTCACATCCAGTTGATGAAGGTCCTAGTCCAGGCAAGCCGCACAGGATAATAACACCTGAATAGAGTCCATCTTTGCAACATGCGCAAAGGCCTCTTGGTAATCAACTCCCTGCGTCTGAGTGTATCCTTGAGCAACCAGACGTGCTTTGTACCTTTCCACTTTACCGTCTTGGTTTTGCTTAACAGTGAAGACCCATCGTGAGCCTATAGCTTTCTTCCCAGGAGGAAGAGAGGAGACTTCCCAAGTATAATTCTTGTCCAGGACAGACATCTCATCATGCATAGCTAGTGTCCATACAGGCATCTGCAAGGCTTCCTGCAACGATTTAGGAATAACAACCAAGGAAAGGGATGAAACAAAGGCCCGATGAGCCGGGGTGAGATGTTGATAAGCCACATGGTTAGAAATAGGGTGTTGCGTACTCGTGGCTTTACCTTTCAGCAATGCAAGAGGAATATGCATATCCGCATCATCAGAATCTAAGGCCGAAGTAGACACAGATAGTGGAGGAACTCTAGTAGCCTGTGTACCTGTACGACAGTGATATATGTGGGGAAGCGGAGAGATCAGGGTGGAGATCAAAGGTACCTGGATAGGAGCATTAGCTACTGGAGTAGGTGGTTGTGGTAAAGTGGAGGTCATGGAAGGAAGGAGAGGAAGAGGGATAGGAGTAGGACTAGTAGTTGTAAAATTCCGAAGAAAAATTCTGAAGAAAAGGTAAAAAAGCAAGAAACAATTTTTGCAGATAAGTGGAAGACGGATGTCCTAAGCGCAGATGCCAACGGCGAACACCATCAGTTGTGGTGACGGAACAGGAAAGAGCCTGAGAGGGTATCTGGGGGTTCAGGTAGTACAAGCCACCACGATTCCTATCACTGTCAATGTTCTGTTTCGTATCCAGATCCTGAAAAACACAAGAATCAGGAAAAATGTTACAGAGCAGTTCAGAGATCTAGTAATATTGTTGATGGAAAGCAAATTGCGAGGAAAAGAGGGGGCGTGAAGAACAAAAGGAAGAGAAATAGACGGGGAACATGAGATCTTGCCTTTGCTCGCAATAGAGGATAAAGATCCATTTGCAGAAATGACCTTATCCTTACCAGACAAGGGGGTATAAGAGAGAAAACCTGAGAAAGACCCAGTCATATGGTGTGTTGCGCCGGATTCAAGCACCCATTCAGAGGAAGAGGCAGTGGCAGCATGAGCACTGGGCATCGCAATAGTAGCCAGGGAAGTAGAGTCTCCTGTACCAGGATCAGACTGAGAGGAGAGCAAACGACGGAAGACATCCACTTCCTGAGCTGTAAGAGATCCAAGAGGGGAATAGGGGGACTCATCATAGACATTTGTAGTGTAAGCAGCATCATGAGAGCGATGTCCACTATGTCTCTGGCCACCACGACCAGGTCCACGACCAGGTCCACGGCCACGACCACGACCGGGAGGAGCAAGATGTGGATGAAGCTTGAAACGCACCTCTCGAGAATGTCCCCTTCGACCACAGTAGTCAAAGGTGGGCACAGTAGAGCCAGGAGTGGGAATAAGTCCACGACCAACACTCGTCAAGGCTGAACGATCAGGCGGCGCCATAACACTGAGTGACTTGCGACGATCTTCATCACCCAGAACCATACTAAAGGCCTCACGAAGGGAGGGAAGCGGAGAGCGGTGAAGAATATGCGTCCGCACCATATCGGATTCCATGTTCAAGCCCATCAAGAAAACATGAAGACGAAAACGGTCCTCATTTTGTTTTATCTGAACAACATCAGCAGTACACGTAGGAGCGAAGTGAGCAAAGTAGTCTAACTCTTGGTGAAGACGCTCAAACTCAACGAAGAAAGACGAAATGGACATCGGATATAAGACTATAAAATTTGTTCAATGACAGGGGGAGGGGAGGGATAGTGCTTGCTCACACGCGAGGGAGGGGGTAGGAACCAACCATTCCCAAGGTGCTCATGGGGGTCTATTTATAGACTTCCCAAAATTGGGCTGCGGATAGCCAAAATTCCACTATCCGCAGCTCGACCACAATCATGAACGGACAACGCAGGAGGGGGGCGAGTGGGACTCGAGGTGCCCATTCCCCCCCCCCCCCCCTTGCCAGGGGTCGGGAGAGTGGACCGAAGGTCCACACCCTGTCTGGGTGAGTGGACCTTACGGTCCACTCGATCCCTGGGCGAGTGGAGGGCTGCCCCTACTCGCCCACGAAGAGGGACGGCGAATGGGGGGGGGGGGGCTGCCCTCACTCGCCCAAAGAGGGGGTGGCGAGTGGGGGGCCTGCCCCCACTCGCCCAAAGAGGGGGGTGGCGAGTGGGTGGGCTGCCCCCACTCGCCCAAAGAGGGGGGGGCTGCCCCCACTCTCCCAAAGAGGGGGTGGCGAGTGGGGGGGCTGCCCCCACTCGCCCAGAGGGGGGTGGCGAGTGAGGGGGCTGCCCCCACTCGCCCAAAGAGGGGGTGGAGAGTGGGGGGGCTGCCCCCACTCGCCCAAAGAGGGGGTGGCGAGTGGGGGGGCTGCCCCCACTCGCCCAAAGAGTGGGTGGCGAGTGGGGGGACTGCCCCCACTCGCCCAAAGAGGGGGGTGGCGAGTGGGGGGGCTGCCCCCACTCGCCCAAAGAGGGGGTGGCGAGTGGGGGGGCTGCCCCCACTCGCCCAAAGAGGGGGGGGGGGGGGGGGGGGGGGGGGGGGGGGGCTGCCCCCACTCGCCCTAAGAGGGACGGCGAGTGGGGGGCTGGCCCCACTCGCCCTAAGAGGGGCGGCGAGTGGGGGGCTGCCCCCACTCGCCTTGCTAACCCGCTTCCCACCCTCAGGTCATTCCTTAGCCTCGCTCGGTTTCGGTCGCTTCCGAGGGGCCGACCCGCTTGCCTCGGTCTCCTTAACTTCCGACTTGGTCTTGACGAACCACGGGTAAAACAAGGATCCTACTCGTGTCGGGTCACACCGGCTCGGAAAATATGAGGGTTGTACACAATCCCCGCTCTTTTCGAGCTTGTCTCAAGCTCGGAAAGAAAGTCCAACCCACCTATTTGACGAGTAGGTGGGACCTGAGGGGAATCCACGAAGGGACCTGCCAACGGGATACCCCTGTCGAGTCCTTCGGCTGGACCTGACTTGAGGCGGAACGGACCTTTCTCCACTAGACACCCCTCCTGTGAGCCGAGCGCAATAGGAGGTGGAAAAAGCTCAACACCTTGGGTCGGATGGAACTCGACCTGAGGTGGAAGAAAAACTCAAACACCCCTAGTTGAGCCGAGCTCGACTTGGGGCGGAAGGCAAACCTTTCTCCACTTAACAACCCTCCTGTGAGCCGAGCTCAACTGGAGGTGGAGAAAGCTCAACACCATAGGTCGAACGGAACTTGACCTGAGGTAGAAGAAAAACTCAACACCCCTAGTTGAGCCGAGCTCGACTTGAGGCGGAAGGCAAACCTTTCTCCACTTAACAACCCTCCTGTGAGCCGAGCTCAACTAGAGGTGGAGAAAGCTAAACACCTTAGGTCGAATGGAACTCGCCCTGAGGTGGAAGAAAAACTCAACACCCCTAGTTGAGCCGAGCTCGACTTGAGGCGGAAGGCAAACCTTTCTCCACTTAACAACCCTCCTGTGAGCCGAGCTCAACTGGAGGTGGAGAAAACTAAACACCTTAGGTCGAATGGAACTCGACCTGAGGTGGAAGAAAAACTCAACAACCCTAGTTGAGCCGAGCTCGACTTGAGGTGGAAGGCAAACCTTTCTCCACTTAACAACCCTCCTGTGAGCCGAGCTCAACTGGAGGTGGGAGAAAGCTCAACACCTTAGGTCGAATGGAACTTGACCTGAGGTGGAAGAAAAACTCAACACCCCTAGTTGAGCCGAGCTCGACTTGAGGCGGAAGACAAACCTTTCTCCACTTAACAACCCTCCTGTGAGCCGAGCTCAACTGGAGTTGGAGAAAGCTAAACACCTTAGGTCGAATGGAACTTGACCTGAGGTGGAAGAAAAACTCAACACCCCTAGTTGAGCCGAGCTCGACTTGAGGCGGAAGGCAAACCTTTCTCCACTTAACAACCCTCCTGTGAGCCGAGCTCAACTGGAGGTGGAGAAAGCTAAACACCTTAGGTCGAATGGAACTCGACCTGAGGTGGAAGAAAAACTCAACACCCCTAGTTGAGCCGAGCTCGACTTGAGGCGGAAGGCAAACCTTTCTCCACTAGACACCCCTCCTGTGAGCCGAGCGCAACAGGAGGTGGAAAAAGCTCAACACCTTAGGTCGGATGGAACTCGACCTGAGGTGGAAGAAAAACTCAACACCCCTAGTTGAGCCGAGCTCGACTTGAGGCAGAAGGCAAACCTTTCTCCACTTAACAACCCTCCTGTGAGCCGAGCTCAACTGGAGGTGGAGAAAGCTCAACACCTTAGGTCGAATGGAACTCGACCTGAGGTGGAAGAAAAACTCAACACCCCTAGTTGAGCCGAGCTCGACTTGAGGCGGAAGGCAAACCTTTCTCCACTTAACAACCCTCCTGTGAGCCGAGCTCAACTGGAGGTGGAGAAAGCTAAACACCTTAGGTCGAATGGAACTTGACCTGAGGTGGAAGAAAAACTCAACATCCCTAGTTGAGCCGAGCTCGACTTGAGGTGGAAGGCAAACCTTTCTCCACTTAACAACCTTTCTGTGAGCCGAGCTCAACTGGAGGTGGAGAAAGCTAAACACCTTAGGTCGAATGGAACTCGACCTGAGGTGGAAGAAAAACTCGACACCCCTAGTTGAGCCGAGCTCGACTTGAGGCGGAAGGCAAACCTTTCTCCACTTAACAACCCTCATGTGAGCCGAGCTCAACTGGAGGTGGAGAAAGCTCAATACCTTAGGTCGAATGGAACTTGACCTGAGGTGGAAGAAAAACTCAACACCCCTAGTTGAGCCGAGCTCGACTTGAGGCGAAAGGCAAACCTTTCTCCACTTAACAACCCTCCTGTGAGCCGAGCTCAATTGGAGGTGGAGAAAGCTAAACACCTTAGGTCGAATGGAACTTGACCTGAGGTGGAAGAAAAACTCAACATCCCTAGTTGAGCCGAGCTCGACTTGAGGCGGAAGGCAAACCTTTCTCCACTTAACAACCCTCCTGTGAGCCGAGCTCAACTGGAGGTGGAGAAAGTTAAACACCTTAGGTCGAATGGAACTCGACCTGAGGTGGAAGAAAAACTCAACACCCCTAGTTGAGTCGAGCTCAACTTGAGGCGGAAGGCAAACCTTTCTCCACTAGACACCCCTCCTGTGAGCCGAGCGCAACAGGAGGTGGAGAAAGCTAAACACCTTAGGTCGAATGGAACTTGACCTGAGGTGGAAGAAAAACTCAACACCCCTAGTTAAGCCGAGCTCGACTTGAGGCGGAAGGCAAACTTTTCTCCACTTAACAACCCTCCTGTGAGCCGAGCTCAACTGGAGGTGGAGAAAGCTAAACACCTTAGGTCGAATGGAATTCGACCTGAGGTGGAAGAAAAACTCAACACCCCTAGTTGAGCCGAGCTCGACTTGAGGCGGAAGGCAAACTTTTTTCCACTTAACAACCCTCCTGTGAGCCGAGCTCAACTGGAGGTGGAGAAAGCTCAACACCTTAGGTCGAATGGAACTTGACCTGAGGTGGAAGAAAAACTCAACACCTCTAGTTGAGCCGAGTTCGACTTGAGGCAGAAGGCAAACTTTTCTCCACTTAACAACCCTCCTGTGAGCTGAGCTCAACTGGAGGTGGAGAAAGCTAAACACCTTAGGTCGAATGGAACTTGACCTGAGGTGGAAGAAAAACTCAACACCCCTAGTTGAGCCGAGCTCAACTTGAGGCGGAAGGCAAACCTTTCTCCACTTAACAACCCTCCTGTGAGCCGAGCTCAACTGGAGGTGGAGAAAGCTAAACAGTAAACACCTTAGGTCGAATGGAACTCGACCTGAGGCGGAAGAAAAACTCAACACCCTAGTTGAGCCGAGCTCGACCAGAGGTGGAAGGCGAGAACTCCACACCTACCAGGGAGCTGAGCTCACCTGGTGGGGGAGGGGACTCCACACCTACCAGGGAACCAAGCTTACCTGGAGGGGGAGAGAACTCCACACCTACCAGGGAGCCGAGCTGACCTGGAGGGGGAGGGAACTAACAATTTCTTGAACTGTCCGGGGGCGGAGAACCAGTCCACGTCCCAGGTGCTTACCTTCACCTAGAGGCGGAGGAACTCCATCTTATCAAAACAACTGAGGCAGAGATCCAACCCACGTCTTAGGTGCTTACCTTCACCTAGAGGCGGAGGAACTCCACCATCTTGTCAGAGCAACTGAGGCAGAGATCCAGCCCACGTCTTAGGTGCTTACCTTCACCTAGAGGCAGAGGAACTCCACCATCTTATCAGAGCAACTGAGGCAGAGATCCAACCCACGTCTTAGGTGCTTACCTTCACCTAGAGGCAGAGGAACTCCACCATCTTATCAAACCAATTACCCTTTCTGAAATCTTACCCGTAGCGAGTCGACCCGATGAGCCTCCCATCTGTCGGCATCACTGAGCCCGGTGAATGGTCTCTAGTCGGGGATCTTACCGATTGGAGACGGAAGTACCCGTCCGCGTCCTAGGTGCTTCGCTTACCTGGAGACAGGGGAACCCAACGCTCTCTCAATCTAATTGGAGGCGGGAGTACCCACCCGCGTCCTAGGGGTTCAGCTTGCCTGGAGACAGAGGAACTCAGCGCCCTCCTAAATCAGTTGGAGGCGGGATTACCCATCCGCGTCCTAGGTGCTTTGCTTACCTGGAGACAGGGGAACTCACCGCCTCCCAATCTAATGGGAGGCGGAGGTATCCACCCGCGTCCTAGGGGCTCAGCTTGCCTGGAGACAGAGGAACTCAGCGCCCTCCTAAATCAGTTGGAGGCGGGAGTACCCATCCGCGTCCTAGGTGCTTTGCTTACCTGGAGACAGGGGAACTCACAGCCTCCCAATCTAATGGGAGGCGGAGGTATCCACCCGCGTCCTAGGGGCTCAGCTTGCCTGGAGACAGAGGAACTCAGCGCCCTCCTAAATCAGTTGGAGGCGGGAGTACCCATCCGCGTCCTAGGTGCTTTGCTTACCTGGAGACAGGGGAACTCACCGCCCTCCCAATCTAATGGGAGGCGGAGGTATACACCCGCGTCCTAGGGGCTCAGCTTGCCTGGAGACAGAGGAACTCAGCGCCCTCCTAAATCAGTCGGAGGCGGGAGTACTCATCCGCGTCCTAGGTGTTTTGCTTACCTGGAGACAGGGGAACTCACCGCCCTCCCAATCTAATGGGAGGCGGAGGTATCCACCCGCGTCCCAGGGGCTCAGCTTGCCTGGAGACAGAGGAACTCAGCGCCCTCCTAAATCAGCTACCAAGTAGCAAGTCGACCCGATGAGTCTCCCATCTGCCGGCATGACTGAGCCCGGAGAATGGTCTCTAGTCGGGGATCTTATCATAGGTGTTACCTGGAACCTTTTTCATTCATCATCGAGGAGTTACATTTTTATTACAACGCGCCTCTCTGGTCCTACTTGGTCACATGCACCATGACCATCTCCTTCATTACTTCCTTCATCTTCTTTGTCTTCTTATTCTTTCTCCTGGTCCCTCCTGCTTCCCTGGTCAACCTGGAGGCGGAGGACTTGTTCCTGAAACCGATCCGTGTAGCTTCCCAGCGTCTCCTCGTGCTTTTATTGAACCAGGAACAGGGACTCCGCCCCCTTCCTGGTGAGACGGAGGCATCCTCCCTGCCCCCTCACTCGGGGCAGCTGGCCCCAGGAGAGCTGTTGAAGAGCGCTTGCACTTGGAGGCTCAAACCTTCCTCTGAGGCTGGCCCCTTTCCTTGCCAACATGTTTGTTCTATCTCCATCAAAGACGACGAGGCGAGCACATGTGTTGGCGATGCCGAGCACTCGCCCTGAGGGGGGAGTGCAAACCGCAAGACTTCCTGGATTGACTTCCTGAGCTCCTTGAAGTCACCTTTCTTCATGCCCTTGCCGGCGGGGGTGAGTCCCCCAACTCATCGCTTCCAGCCATGAGACTTGCCAGAGCTTTCCGAACTAGCTGCTTCCACGCTCACCGCACCATAATGTTGAAACCAGTAACCCGGTTTCGACGTTCGCAAGGGGGATGCAGCTAACCCTTACTTGACCTGAGCGAGACCCTTGACCAGTCACTAAGAACCGAAGAACTTTACCCCTGAAGAACACCTAAGCCCACAAACGGACCCCTTAAGCTGCAGCGCGGAGGTCCCACCACATACCCGAAAGCTCTTAAGGAACTTCCCCTCCCAAGCCAATGCTAAGCTTGGGCACCTTGCAGGGCACTAAGGATCACCTCACCATCCGCCTTCAATGACAGGGGGAGGGGAGGGGAGGGATAGTGCTTGCTCACACGCGAGGGAGGGGGTAGGAACCAACCATTCCCAAGGTGCTCATGGGGGTCTATTATAGACTTCCCAAAATTGGGCTGCGGATAGCCAAAATTCCACTATCCGCAGCTCGACCACAATCATGAACGGACAACGCAGGAGGGGGGCGAGTGGGACTCGAGGTGCCCATTCCCCCCTTGCCAGGGGTCGGGAGAGGGACCGAAGGTCCACACCCTGTCTGGGTGAGTGGACCTTACGGTCCACTCGATCCCTGGGAGAGTGGAGGGCTGCCCCTACTCGCCCACAAAGAGGGGCGGCGAATGGGGGGGGCTGCCCTCACTCGCCCAAAGAGGGGGTGGCGAGTGGGGGGGCTGCTCCCACTCGCCCAAAGAGGGGGTGGCGAGTGGGGGGGGCTGCCCCCACTCGCCCAAAGAGGGGGTGGCGAGGGGGGGGGCTGCCCCCACTCGCCCAAAGAGGGGGTGGCGAGTGGGGGGGCTGCCCCCACTCGCCCAAAGAGGGGGTGGCGAGTGGGGGGGCTGCCCCTCGCCCAAAGAGGGGGTGGCGAGTGGGGGGGCTGCCCCCACTCGCCCAAAGAGGGGGTGGCGAGTGGGGGGGCTGCCCCCACTCGCCCAAAGAGGGGGCGGCGAGTGGGGGGGCTGCCCCCACTCGCCCAAAGAGGGGGCGGCGAGTGGGGGGGCTGCCCCCACTCGCCCTGAGAGGGGCGGCGAGTGGGGGGCTGCCCCCACTCGCCTTAAGAGGGGCGGCGAGTGGGGGGCTGCCCCCACTCGCCTTGCTAACCCGCTTCCCACCCCTCGGGTCATTCCTTAGCCTCGCTCGGTTTCGGTCGCTTCCGAGGGGCCGACCCGCTTGCCTCGGTCTCCTTAACTTCCGACTTGGTCTCGACGAACCACGGGTAAAACAAGGATCCTACTCGTGTCGGGTCACACCGGCTCGGAAAATATGAGGGTTGTACAGTCATGATCGCAGAATCATGACTGTCTATGATGGCCCCGTGGTCTATAAATAGGAGTAGAGAGCTCATATTTGGGTCATTGAAGATTAGAGTATAGAAGCCTAATCTTTGTTTTTTCGGTGTCGAAGCCGAGCCCGGGCGTGAAGCCTTGGTCCCCTCCCATGCCTCCTTGGCGTGAATCCTTAGTCCCCCCTCCCATCCCTCATTGCCGTGAGTCCCTCTTCCCCTCCTACCACCCCTCCCTTGGCCGGCCCCAACACTCCACCTCCTAACCACAACAGCCAGCCAACCTCCACCATCCCCTCAAACCACCACCCATCCCTCAAACCACATCCATCCCCTCCAAATCCTCCAACCGGCAGCGCCTCTCCATATCCCTACTAAAATCCCAAAAACAGCCCCCAAACACCCCCAAAATCCCCTCATCCACCTAAGGTGATCGCCGGAAAACCACGTCCGGCGATCCCTCTCTAATCCCCTTATCAATTCCTCCATTCAGTTTCCGGCGATCGCCGGAAAACACCTCCGGCCACCACCACCACCTACGGCAGCCACCACCCCCACTCCCCTCAACCACCATAACTACCTCCCACTAACCCACTACCCCATTATCCCCACTCCCTAAGAATAGGCCCACTACCTCATAAAATCTCTCATAGCCATCTATTCTCCACTCCTCCACGTTTTCCTTTCCCCACTCACTCCAAAACCTCTCTCCCACATCCAACTGCCAAGCCAACCAGCCATACACACCTCCAGTCCACGTTCCTCCTCTTCCCAAGCCCCAAGATTGCCTCCTAGCCGCTGGTTCCTTCCAGTTTTCTGGATCCTGCACCCTGGGCTGTTTCACAGGGGCCGATAAGTCACACATCCAGCCACAGAACTCTTTCCTGCAGTCCCCTATTTGTCCAGAGCTCACCCCGCCTCTGAACACCTCCTGTGCTTGTTGTTTCATAGATAATTCCCCCTCAGTTCTGTATTCCAGTACCCAGAATTCCATTTCCTGCAGCTGTCAGGCTCCCCGTACAGGCTAGAACTTCGAGTTCCCTACTCCTCCTTGCTGCCAGCCCCGTCCAGCATCCCCATTGCATCCTCCACACAGCCGGCACCCCCCGACAGCCCGGAAACTCCAGAAACAGGCCCACTGCCCGCTGTCCAGCAGTTAGGTTCACCGGAATCCCAAAATTCAGGGCCTACTTAGATTTTAGCCCCGGAAAAACCCTCTAAGCCCTTTACCACCTAGTTTTGTAAGTTTTCAAGTTGGTTGTCATTTATTTTATGTTGAATTGTTTGTGAATTTCCTACTCAAAGAATTGTGGTTTGTAATCGTTGTCTTCAAAACTTTTTGAAGCGTTGTACGCTCTTATTTACTTAGTTATTTGATTTTGAGTATTCTTGCATTTATACTCTCTCGTTTCCTTTCGTGTATGCTTTAAATATTGTGGCACATTATTTGTTGAGTTATAAAGAAAAATTATTGCAATTTTTAAATTCGTCGGATATGTATGGTTGCATGTAGGAGTTCACTCATTATTCCCCGTCATATATGGTTTTAGGGTTGTTATAGGACCTTCCTGCGTCACATTGGTATCAGAGCTCAGGTTCGGGCTTAGTTTAAAATATGCAGGACTAGAACCTACATGTTTCACCAATGTCATATCATAGTAGCAATTGTTATTCTAATCCTTTATTTGAGGAACCGGATTTCACCAATGATTAAACACAGAGTTCCCACAGAAGGACCCTTCAACTATCATGATTATCCTCATCCAAACCCGACACTCATAGAGGCCGTGTTGACCTTTCGAAACAACCAAATTATTGTAGAAATGGTTACTACGATGAACGTCATTTTGAGGAAAGTCTCGAGTATAGGTTCTATGGAGTTGCCTCACCGTTTGATGGTTTGTCAAGTCCCGGGGTCTTTAGCTATTGATTCGTGGACATGGGATTTTATCTAGATCACTTTCAGGTATTCGGTGAGCGTCGCGTCAGGTTTGTGAAGCTTAGGTTATTATGTAAGGTGAGACGTATTGGGATAACATTGAGCTGACCCTTGAGCGAAATCATCTTCGTCCCATCATTAGTTGGGCGGAGATGAAGCGGAGATTATGCCATGGGTATTTACCAACGTCATATAAGTGTCATCTCCTCAAGCAAGTACTCTCCCTCCAGCAAGAATCCATGTTTGTTGCTGAGTATAGAGCTTACTTTGATGAATTAACATTGAGGAGCGACATTCGTGATGAGCCAGTCACAGCCGCTGCGAGATTCCATTTTGGACTTCGGTCTGCTATATAAATATATATATATATCACTGATTCATCATCCATTAGTTTCTGTCAAGCAGATTATTCAACTCGCTCTCCACTACGAGCAGCGCTTGAGATCCGCTAGAATTACTCAGATAGGTTCGCACTCTGACTACCCCATTTTAAAGAGCCATCCCCAGCCAGAGCCCACCACTAGAGATTTTCCCTCACCAGAGACCACACGTGCACTTAGTTGTGAATTGTGACCACACTGATACAACATCACGATACCCGACTATTGGGTTCTCCCATTCTGATGAGGTACTGTGGGTTATCGTCCAGGAAATAGGGCATACATCGACCCAGTGCCCTACGAGGAGTCCACTCCTCGGTGGTGAGAATGAGCCTACTCCTAACTCGATAGTGTATGATGAAAAAATAGTGTCACGACTGTTGAGATTATTCTGGGGGCGGCACGACTAGAGCACTAGAGTTAGATATGAGTGAGTGTCTATTGCCTACACCTCTTCCGGATGAGGATGAGATTCCGAGGAGTGATCCATTTTTTAGCACAAGTGTCTTGATGCCTCTTCTAGTCATATATTCGAGTCACCCTATCTATGAGGTTCTCGAATCTAGTGTTGCTTACTTAATGATATCCCCTCTTACATTTAAGGTCACTCCTGATATTTCAGAAAACTATATTGGTACTCGTCGCATTTGCGACGAATTTCATTATACACCTCCCGGTGAGCCACCTGATGAGTTTCTACTTTATGGAGGCATTCTACACTTCATTGAGTGGCATCTCAATGTCAAAGTCTCGCATAGCCTTCTGGGTGTTTATCTCACACCCGGCGAGTATTTTTACACTCCACCATAAGAGCCTCCAGATAAATCACCACTCCTTAGGTACGTGTCCACCGTCTATGAGTCAATCTAGAGAGAGTGCTCTAGACAGCCTAGGGATGGATTTCATTGTTATTTGTGTTGACACCTCAGGTGATTATTTAAATGATCATCGCACTTGCGATGAATACTTTTACACACCGCCCATTGAACCCCCTAATCATGTGCCCCTCTGGAATGGAACCTGGAGGGTTGTAGAGCATCTGCATAGGAGATCTGCTATGCCTAATGACCATCATTCAGTGTCACTGCATAGCATGCATGAGTTTATCCAACGTAGGAGTACTTGCAATAAAACTATTTATAAATCTTATGCTGATAGCCACAGGAGATTGCAAAACTTCAAAGAAGAAGAACAAGTGTTCACTTGTATATGTGTTGAGAGGTTCCCTAAGGGAAATGCTCGAAAATTAAATATCAAGCGAATGGGTCCTTACACAGTTATCAAAAGAATTGGAGCAAATGCTTATGGACTATATATTCCACAAAGTATGGAATTTCACCCGTATTCAATATAAAAGATATGACTTCATACTTTGAGCTACATAACTACATGTACCCTTGGCTTCTTGCCACTTCAGCTCATCAGCCTCAGCTTTCGCCTACTACTTCACTACAAGTCCAGTCGTTACTTCTACCTCACTATATCCCCAACTTTCATCTACTACCTTAGTACAACCACAGGCTCCGCCTGCTACACTAAAGCTCACGTCTTCGATACCGATTGATCATTTGGCTTTCTCCACAACAGTACTACTGTGGAGAAAGTAGTACTGTTGTCGGAGAATGTAAGGTTCGGTTTCTTCCACAGCAGTACCATACAGTGTTCGACGTTGACGCCAGCAACAGTACTTTATTCAGCATTTATGTCCATTACTCCGACTCCGACATCTTCGACGGAATCTCCTTTTGTAGCAGCACCATCTACAGTGTCGTCATCAGCTTCAGCAGTACCATCCTCGGTTCCATCGTCAGCATCAGTGTCAGCGACCTCCAAGTTCAGGACACCATCAGAGCTACATGGATTCACTTCGCCTTCAGACAAGAGCACGCCCATCTTCATTCACAGAGATGAATGCATTCAAGGCGGGGGGAATTGATGGGGATCGCGACACACATCGACTTACACGATGATCAAAACCGTCCATTTTATGTGGATCGACGAACCAGGAATTTACTTATTTTTTGTATTTTTGTGAATTTTATTTTCATGTATTTTAAGGGTCGTCATGATCGGAGAATCATGACCGTCCATGATGGCCCTGTAGTCTATAAATAGGGGTAGAGCGCTCATATTTAGGTCATTGAAGATTAGAGTATAGAAGCCTAATCTTTATTCTTTTCGGTGTCGAAGTCGATCCGGGCGTGAAGCCTTGGTCCCCCTCCCATCCCTCTTTGGAGTGAAACCTTGGCCCCCCTCCCATCCCTCTTTGGAGTGAGTCCCTCTTCCCCTCCTTCCACCACTCCCTTGGCCGGCCCCAACACTCCACCTCCAAACCACAACAGTCGGCCAACCTCCACCATCCCCTCAAACCACCACACATCCCCTCCAAATCATCCAAACGGCAGCCCCTCTCCATATCCCTACTAAAATCCCCAAAGCAGCCCCCAAACACCCCCAAAATCCCCTTTCATCCACCTCCGATGATCGCCGAAAATCACCTCCGGTGATTCCTCTCCAATCCCCTTATCAATTCCTCATTTTCAGTTTTTCGGCGATCGCCGAAAAACACCTTCGGACACCACCACCTCCTCCAACGGCCTTCGCCGAAAAAACACATCCGGCGACCACCTCTGTCAGCCACCTCTGTCAGCCACCTCTGTCAACCACCACCCCCACTCCCCTCAACCACCATAACTACCTCTCACTAACCCCACTACCCCATTATCCCCACTCACTAAAAATAGGCCCACTACCTCATAAAATCTCTCATAGCCATCTATTCTCCACTCCTCCACGTTTTCCTTTCCCCACTCACTCCAAAACCTCTCTCCCACATCCAACTGAACCCTTCACTCAAGCCAACCAGCCATCCACACCTCCAGTCCACGTTCCTCCTCTTCCCAAGCCCCAAGATTGCCTCCTAGCCGCTGGTTCCTTCCAGTTTTCTGGATCCTGCACCCTGGGCTGTTTCACAGGGGCCGATAAGTCACAAATCCAGCCACAGAACTCTTTCGTGCAGTCTCCATATTTGTCCAGAACTCACGCCGCCTCTGAATACCTCTTGTGGTTGTTGTTCATACATAATTCCCCCTCAGTTATGTATTCCAGTACCCAGAATTACATTTCCTGCAGCTGTCAGGCTCCCTGTACAAGCTGGAACTTCAAGTTCCCTACTCCTTGCTGCCCGCCCCGTCCAGCATCCCCATTGCATCCTCCATGCAGTCGGCAGCCCCCCCCCCCCCCCCGATAGCCCGAAAACTCAAGAAACAGGCCCACTGCCCGCTGTCTAGCAGTTCAAAGGCTAACCGAAAGCCCAAAATTCAGGGCCTACTTAGATTTCAGCTCGGGAAAAGCCTCAAAGCCCTCTACCACCTAGTTGTGTAAGTTTTCAAGTTGGTTGTCATTTATGTTATGTTGAATTATTTGTGAATTTCCTACTCAAAGAATAGTGGTTTATAATAGTTGTCTTCAAAACTTTTTGAAGCGTTGTACGCTTTTATTTACTTAGTTATTTGATTTTGAGTCCTCTTGCATTTATACTCTCTCTTGTTTCCTTTCGTGTATGCTTTAACTATTGTAGCTCATTATTTGTAATTGAGTTATAAGAAAAATTATTGCAAGTTTAAAATTCGTAGAATATGTATGGTTGCATGTAGGATTTCACCCATTATTCCCCATCATATAGGACCGTCATGTGTCACCTTTCCTACTCGAAAAACTAACACATACAAACAAAGGAAACTTATTACAAATGGGCTATATACTCCTCCAAAACCTTAATTACACTCAATTTTAATCCCTTGCGAAATTCAAATCATCACTCTATCAGAAGTAATATCCTATATTCTATTGGTTCAGTAAGCCTTCCACAACTCAAAATTTGAGTCATTTGAGATTTTAATAACATTATATTTTGATCGCAAATCAATTACAGGCTACATTCCGACCTGACGAGACCATGGCATTGAGAGAAGCTTGCATTGATGGAAGTCTCATGCACTGGCTATATATTTTTCCAAGTGGTTCATCTTAAAGGAATGTTCTAAGACAAAAGACGTTCTAGTGAATGTAACTTGTACAAACAAAGGAAAACTATTTGCAAATGAGCTATAAGGAAAAGGGTGTTAGAGGCATGCAACTAAATCTGGTTGAGAGCACGTGGCTTCTTGGTCTAAGTGTGATTAGTGGCTGATATCTTTGTAAAGATTGCAGCTGTAGGTGATCATTCCGTTTGGTCTTAATTGACCAAGCTAGAATGACCAAGAAGTAGTATGGCAGAAAAAAAAAATTAAAACAAAACTTCAAAAGAACTTAAAAAAAGTTACAATAAGAAGAGAACCTGAAAACTATATCTGCTGTTCCTGGTTGCAAAGGCAAGGAGTTTTTCTTTATAATATCCATTATCTTCTCCAAGAGCTTCATGTCACTGTGCTTCTTAGCATGTAACTGCACAAAATTTCAGTACTTGCTTCTTTCTAAAATGAAGAGCACGCAGCTGTTAATTACCAGTAAACAATGAAGAGAACTAATGGTTGGAGTTAAGCCATACACATTATGCTTCCACAAAGCCTTCATCCCTGGATACACAAAACAAAAGCTACACGAATTCAAAATAAACCAAAATCACAAAGCATTAGCAGGCATGCAACCTGCTGGGTTTGGGTTTGGGATGAAACTATGGCTTTAAGACGGAGAATTTTTTACAAATAAAGAAAAAAAAAGCATCAAGAAATCCAATAGGTTTCTGAAACCATATAAATTAGAATGTAAAATGGATAAAAGCAGTTTAACCTACAAAACCCCACAACAGAAGACAATTAGGATAAGCCTTAAAAATGATCAACTACATTTACAAAAATAAAACATACAATAACATCTATCTTTAACAGAGCAATTCAGTGGATTAAACTTGAAATAAAAGGCCATGTAACTAAACTTACATACCATATTCAAGAGCACCAGATCGAACACAAGCCTCTGTTATTTTTGAACAAAGATGACAATTAAAATTTGCATGGATGCGTAGGTTTGATAATCTCTGCATCCAAAAATGGCCAGTTAGTTTCAGGTTCAACTCTAACAGCTCTGATTGTATTTTTCACATATATGCATGCCAGCAACCAAATGCATGCAAACAATTTGCATACTCCAGTTCAAATGAAACATATTCTTCTTATATATAGTCTGCCTAGTGAAGAGGGATGAATATACAAAAGGTGGGATCAATTTTATTTGTAAATACAATATCTCCTTATTATCCTCAAAACAACAATATCAGATTAAGATTATGATCAGAAGTAAAATTGCAAAATAAAGTCTTCAGCTTTTTTGCCATCCTTTAAATAATGTAATTGTACTCGGAAAACGTTCGCTTTTGGAATCCTTCTATGTCCACATTTCTTGTACTTTTGTGCCATCATATGGGAAAGTTCATAGTTGGACTCTTATAAGAGTAAAAAGGCAGCCCCGTGCACAAGGGCATCCCCGCGCAACGAGCGTCAGGGGAAGGGTCCCACCACAAGAGTGAAATGTAGGCAAACCTTACCATGCATTTTTGCAAGAGGCTGCTTCCAGGACTCGAACCCGTGACCTCAAGGTCACACGGCAACACCTCAACCGGTGCGCCAAGGCTCCCCTTCTTATAAGAGTAATGCAAAAAAAACAGCAACAATACTAATGGAAAGCATAGTTCGATATAAACAAATGATATGTTTTCTAAAGAGATCGATGCATTGGCACTATACTGCAGAACACTAATATAATAGCTTTATCCTAATTGATGAAGTACTACTGCAACGTGTCCGTGAAACTATTAAATAGTACCATCATCACCAACCTATTGAAGACAATGCACAAACAATCGATCTTTAGATAAGTAGAGGAACACTTATGCTGCCATCCATTAATTGGAGTATTACGAGTTTCTAGAGTACGAAAAAATAAGTCTACACAGCCAATACAAAGTGCAAACAGGCCGCATACTAATCCAACTATGAAGGAACTAAATACTTGCTCCTAAACAGGAATTGGAGAGAGGGAGAGAGAGATCATTTGATAAAGATAACAGTACTAACAAATACTCGGAGTCTCTGCAAAATTTGAAATAAAAGCTTTATATCCTCCTTGTTGTTACAATTTTCAATTAATGACCATAACCAAGCATTTGGTGGCATGGTTTTAGCTTCTACCGACTTCAGCAGTTTATCATAGAGCTCCTGTGCAGTCTCTGCAACCATTTAAGATAATCATCACTAAACAGATAAGCTCTTAGAATAAACTGCTTCACAAAAAAATGGTAAACAAAAACTAAAATTTCTTGCTGATAATCACTCCATGGAGACAGAACAAACCTGAAATAGTTTAAGAAAAAATAGAAAGATTTAATAGATAAAATTCATATTCAACTTGAAAATAGGAAAACTTCCAAAGGATTTTGTATCACGGAAGTTTCTATATCAGTGTTCAAGCCAAACCTCGAAACTAGTTTAGTGCATCATGTTAGATCCAGTAGACAACCTTAGAGGAGTGTGAATAAAATTTCCTCCCAGTTGCTAGATATACGATAAATTGTCACTGAATTATAAGAACATTGCACAGCGGAGTAACATCTTGATGCAGGACGGTCCTATGACGGGCTAATGGATGATTACTAAATGCAAACACAATTCTAACGACTTTAACCTGCAATAATTATGATTATAAGAGCAAACGCATGAAAACCGCATTAGAAGAAATGATGTAGACTAACTCTCGTTTTGCTTGTGAGTTAAATTAGGAAACATGTATAGTTAAATTAGTCTGCACTATGATCCCGAGAGAGTGGGCTCCTCAGTAATAATTCTAGAGCCTAATAGATTTACACAAACATTTAGCGAGAGGTTAAGCGGGCTAGCATGTCGCAAGTGTTTCGCACATGAATAGCTGTAAGTCAATATGGAACTAGAGAATTTACGACATCAAGAGCAAGGACTCTTTGAATGATTTTTCCCATTTTCAGGTCTCCATCAACCACAGGCCTCCCCTAAACTTGTCTTCATCATTTTCCACAGGAATGACAATAAAGTAGAGTATTCATAAGAATGGCATTTCATTTAAGAAGTGTATTTGTCAGGTTTATACATAAGAGTTTCTTGGCAACCCAAAGGAGGAAAAAATTCATCACAAAGCTATATTAATGCATTTTCAGATGAAGCTATAATCAAAAGTAATACAAAAGGGAATAGATATGCTTTTAAAAAGGAAAAGAAGAAATGGATGGATCAAAGACCTGAAGGAGCAGCATTTTCTTTGTCTGTTTCAGTGGAAAAATGAGCCAAGGAACAAAGAGAGGGGTCCCAATTCTGAGCAGCAAGCAATGAACATGTTGAATTAGTACTTTTTCCTGCAAGAGAAGAACCACAGGTGGCTAGTCAGAATGAATTCAAAAAAATTTACATGTAGTGTTACCTTCCTGTTACATATAAGTACAACTTAACGGATGTTTATGTTACGCCCGTTACGCCCGGGGCCGAGTTGCGGCTATTTGGGAGACAATACAAGCGTCGGCAACGCCAGGAAGAAGGCGGCAACGGGGCTGAACCATCTGGTTCAGCCCCACTCTCTAAATATCGGCTATTGGGGGCTGAACCAAACCGGTTCAGCCCCTATTGGGCCGGCCAGCCCTCTTTTGGCCGGCCCCCCTTGGTTCCGGGTATAAATAGCCCGGAACCCCCTTTTGGTTGGATTATGCAAGAATATTTTCAGGTAACTCCTCCCCTTCAAACCCTAGTTTCTCTCTATTTCTCTAGATCTCTCTCTCCCCCCACTTCGTTCCTAACATTTGGTATCAGAGGACTTTCCTTCGCCATGATTACCACTCGCACGCAAGAAGAGGCTTCTCGTCTGGAAGCCCTAGAGGAAAACTTCGTTGGGCTACCAGATTCAGTGGCGTCCACCGAGGAGAGTATGAGAACGTCTACACAACGTTTGGAAGAGCGAATCGAGGCTACCATGGAAGAGATCAAGGCCCTGTTAGCGCAAAATCTGAAGGGGAAGAGTCCGGCGGCCGCTGAGAATGGCGGATCTACGAACCCGGCTTCCGAAACCGCCGGATCTCACCCGTCGGCGCCGGTTCTGGTGGATGCGGCCACTGGAGGGCTCAGGCCGGCGGTAGCGGCGACGACAGGACCCGATCGGAGACGGACGCACTGGACTGGATCGGGATCGGGATCGGGAGGCTCTGGCGACTTCGGCGGGGGCCGTGCGGGGGCTGGCGACATCAGAACAGGCATATACGCCCTGGCGACAGCGGAACGGGCGGCTGTGGCCCTGGAGACATCGGAGGGGGCCGTTCCGGCTCGGGCGACATCGGGATGGGCCGCTGGGGCCCTGGCGACATCGGGACAGGCCGCTGTGGCCCTGGCGACTTCGGAGGAGGCGGCAGCGCGTGGCGGCGAACTGGGGAGGACCCGATGGGGCTCGGTCGGCCTCCAGTGCAGGCGGTGGTCCCTCCGGGAGGCATGGGGGGTCTTCTTCCTCACCCTCGGGGATTTGGAGCAGTCGGGGGAATCAGACCAGGGACTCCTGGGATCGCACATCATCCTCCATGGTGACCAATGTATCAACAAGGAAATCCGGGTGCCGGATATGATCAAGGGTGGCGGGGAGCAGGCGCACCGCGGGCGTACCTTCCTCCAAAATTAACACGCATGAATTTTCCCATTTTAGTGGGGGGACGCACTGGAGTGGGT